>JAUMHG010000092.1:1165586-1175677 GCA_032359395.1 Enteromius anoplus | reverse complement strand
TTTTTTTCAAAGTATATGTGTATACATTGCACTCTCTACATTACAGGCTATGGTCTCCAAATATCCCCACAAGGATAGAAATACCTTTAGGGGAGGTTTTCTGGTCCCTATGAGGCAACTAGCTATTATTATTTATTATTATTATAATTTTTAATCTAAAACTGCTGCATCTTTTCTGTTTTGGGTATAGATTTAGGGTTAGGAGGTAGAAAATACAGTTTGTACAGTATAAAAACATTATGTCTATGTAACATCCCCATTAAACATAGAAACCAATTTTTTTATTAATTACATATACTATTGGGGCATGAGTAGCCTACTGAGAATGCAATGAAACAACAACACAACTGTTTTGGGACATGAGTGTCGGCTACTGTTTGACCCTTATAATATGTTTCATTTACTTTATGCACAATGTGGTCTCTTAGGTGAAAGTGTTTTGGGATGTGACTTTTGGTAAATATGAGTAGGCTACTGTGAAACAGTCTGACATTGCATACTCTTTTCTAACTAGAAATTTGATTATTGGTGTGTTTTTTTTTCTTTATCAGAAAAAACATCTGGGAGAGCAGAAAAACGTTTCCATTGTTCACCATCGCGTCATTTTAAATTGAGTTTGCATCGCAACAATAATACTCTAACTGGAAATCCAAGTCGCTTTATGTTTTTTTAGGCACGTAACTCGACTCAGACATCAACAGTTGCAAGCGCATTTGTCGAGCGTCGATTGCTCTGTGATCGACTGTCGTGTCTTCATGCGCACGCATTGGGAACCACATGGTGGCAAAGTGGATCCATACAGAGTGAAGTTCGCCAGTAATCGGATGTCTTTTCAAAATAGTTACAGTCTTACTAGATAAAATGTCGCAGGTACAGGCCCGTTTCTTCACCGAAAACAAAAAGTGAGTATATTTAGTGTGCGTAATACAAATAGCGGAAACGTTTGGCTTAGCTGGATATGAGACATCCAGCTGATTTTGCTTAGTAGTATTCATAGTGTTTTATAATGAAGATAGTTTCTTTATTAGCTGTGCTCCGAATTAAGTATTATTTAAGATATGTAGATGTAGGCTGTGTTTGTACGAGATAGAAGATGTTCTCATGCTCTTCTCTGTAGGTATCTGATAGATGATGTTCCGTTCTCCATCCCTGCTGCCTCGGAGGTGGCGGACCTCAGCGGTGTCATCAACAAACTGCTGGAAGCTAAGAATGGTCAGCTTGTTTAGCAGTCATTCCTTTTGCTCACGTTTTTTCACCTTATGTAAACGTTGTGCAGACACATTCTAATTATAAGATTCTCACTATTTATTAAAGGACACATACTCTTAATTGTTTAGTTTCTCAGTGAAATGGCCACGGTTACTAAACAGATAAGCTGTGTTGGATGTTTCTGTAATACAGCCCCAGCTCTTGACTTTTGGAGGGGCAGTGCTTTAGTGATTACATTTTCCTTCTGTTTGACGTTTAATTAAATTCTCATCACTCATGCTTATTTTTACAGATGGGCACAAACATGTTGAGTTTGACTTCCTGGTTCAAGGTCAGTTTCTCCGCACTTCACTGGCCAGTCACATGGAGACGGAGAACCTCTCAACGGTACGCCAATGCTTCTGATGTAGTTTTAGCATCACACATCTATACAGTCTTTTAATTCGTAATATGCACACGATTGCTTGACAGTAGTATATGCTTTCAGACTATTTTAAAACTGAGTTTAAAGGAATAATGAAAAATCATTTACTCATCCTCACTTTGTTCAAACCTGTAAGACTTCTGTTTATCTTTGGAACTGAAATTAATATTATTTTGTGAAAGGGAAACTTGTAAAAACACATTTGTAGGTTAGTCACATGCTCGTGTGTGTGTTTACAGGAAGAAGTGGTGAAAATAGAATATGTTGAGAAGTTCACAGCACCGCAGCCGGAGGAGTGTATCATGCACGATGACTGGATCAGCTCGGTGGAAGCAGATTCTGAATGGTGCATTGCCTGCAAAACTAAACTAAAAGTCACAATCAGTTTGCTTAGACAGTTTTGTGGCTGCTATGTCAGATTCTTTCCTTTGCCCCAATCCCAGGATCCTCACAGGCTCTTATGATAAGACTGCACGGATTTGGTCTATGGAAGGGAAGGCAGTGATGACTGTGGCGGGACACACTGATGTTGTGAAGGATATAGCCTGGGTGAAGAGAGGTTAGAATCTTTTCAGTATGAGATGCCTAACATCATTTGAATGAGCGTTAAGCTGAGAGAGGGTTCTGAATTTCTGTTTGATGGTTCTGTGGCTTGTAGATGGTCTGAGCTCTCTGCTCCTGACCGCATCTCTGGATCAAACAATCATTTTATGGGAGTGGAATTCCGAACGGAACAAAGTGAAGGCTCGACACTGTTGCCGCGGACACGCAGGAAGTGTAGATGCAGTGTCTGTCGACCCCACTAGGACGAAGGTTCGCGTGTTTGCTGCTCTTTCCAAAAACAACAGCATACCTTTAGATTGCTAGACGCACTGTATGTATGTCTCATATTTTGTTTTCTCTTCAGTTTTGCAGTGGCTCATGGGATAAAATGCTTAAGATATGGTCAGCAGGTATGTTTTTTCTTTATAACATTCAATATTAATTCAGAAAGACAAGATAAAACATTCACTTTCTTTAAAGAAAACAATGAAAGGATGTTAAGTACTTCTTTTAGAAAAAGTTGACTTGTACAGGTGAGGTCAGAAGTCTAACCCTCCCCCTTTGAGAAATCTGAAAAATGTTAATTATCTTACCAAAATAAGAATGGAAAACCATCATCCGGGGGTGAAAACTTTTTTGAACAGAATAAAGATGTGTACATTCTTCTTGTTTTGCCTAAATATCATATTTTTTCATATAGTACTGCCCTTGTTATTAGGTTTCTCAGGAGACAATATAAGTTTCAAATTCAAAAAGTTTTCACCCACCGGCTCTTGTAAACGATAACAAGCACCTGGTATGATGTCCCTTATGCAATTTAGCAGATTCTGAAAGGGGGATTTAAACTGTTGACCTCAACTGTATTATTGTTATCCGCAGTGCCAACAGAGGAAGAGGATGAGATCGAGGAACCCAACAGGCCACGCAAAAAACAGAAAACGGAGCAGATGGGGCTCACGCGGGTTAGTATCTATGCATGTTCTTAAAACAAGGACTGTGTTAAAAATGCTTTGCAGCTTTATAAATTATTTTTATTCTGCTTTAGACTCCCCTCATGACTTTCTCTGGTCATAATGAGGCAGTGTCCTCTGTGCTGTGGATGGATGCTGAGGAGCTGTGCAGTGCATCGTGGGATCACACCATCCGTCTGTGGGATGCAGAGACTGGTGGACAGAAGAGTACAATAGTGAGTGACAACAGTTCATAATAGAAACACATTTATAGATCAATTAAAGGCACAATATGCAAGTTTCCGCCACTAGAGAACAATAACAGAGGCGAATTTCGAGGATGCAATGCCCACTGGGAGATGACGTTTTCACAAATCATGTTCACGCATGAAAAGCTCATTTATATCTGTTTTATGCACATGACTATCACTAGCACGATGAGTTATATATATTTGCTCACCCGTCTATATAAAGCACACGCAAGAGTGGAGTCTCTGTCCAGGGCGAGGTTTTCACAAAGCTCTCTCCAATTCGGAAACTTCACAACAATATTTCTTCTTGCCTTATTTCATTGATCGTTCTAAGTTTTTGGGATTGTGGTGAGTGTAATCATGATCCATGATATGGAAATGCACAGTAAATAACTACCACTTCCGCATTTGTCCATGCGTGTTGCCGTAGTATTCTTAGGCGGAAACCAAGGATAGCGCGCGGATATTGCGTCATTCATAGGCAACAATGAACAGGGACGGTTTATTATATAAATCTGGAATTTCTTTGCATTTACAAACCCTACAGAACTAACTGCATGAAATCTAAAACCCTGTGCAAGTGGTTTTTGTATATTTTATTACAAAAATCTTACATATTATGACTTTTAAATCCATTTGTTGTTTGAAAGTGATTTCTCATTTTTATAGAAAAACTGTTTATGCCTAGATACTTTTTTCTATATTTAGTTAGAACTTTTTTAGTTGTTTATCAATTTTAATTTGAATTATTTTAATTTAATTATTGTTGTTATATTTCATAATAATTTTTATAATTATTGTAAGGAGTTGAGGGATGTTCTGGACAAATTAAGTGTGTCACCAGGCATAGAATAAGTTTTCAGACGTTTAATTTTCTAAAATATGCCCTCACTACTTTTAACTATTAAGTTAAGAAATAAAAAATATTCACACCTTTAAGGACTGTCCTTCAGTTTACAGTCTGATGTTCTTGTATTGCAGACAGGCAGTAAGGTTTTCAACTGTATCTCATACTCTCCCCTGTGTCGCCGTCTGGCCTCGGGCAGCACAGACAGACATGTGCGTCTATGGGACCCAAGATCTAAAGGTGACTCAAAGATCCCATATTATCAAAGATCAAAGATCCCATATTATAATGCTCTTTCATACTAACAGCTGTTTTCATTGCTCATATCTCTCATTTGTCCAGATGGCTCTCTAGTTCTCCTCTCTCTGACATCCCATAACGGTTGGGTGACGGCAGTCAGGTGGTCTCCATCTCACGACCATCAGCTGGTGTCAGGATCTTTAGATAATGTGGTCAAACTCTGGGACACAAGGAGGTGTGTGATTTACAAATACATTGTAAGCCAAAACCGATCTGTTCCTGCATATGTCCCTAACAGTCCCGGTTTCTTCTTTACAGCTGTAAAGCTCCACTGTATGATCTCGCTGCCCATGAAGACAAAGTAATGTGCGTTGACTGGACAGAGAATGGGGTATGACAATCCATCCAAATATTTGTCTGTTTCACTAGCACTGTTAAATGACCCAAGTAGGGTTTGGGCGATGTTGACTAATTTGGCATCGTACAATGTCTAATGTGAAACATCGCGATGGACATCGGCTCAGCATCGTGATGTCTGAGAAATCAAATCGGCTGTTCACACTGAGATTTAAAGTCTGTGACAAACATTATAATTTAAACTAGATAGTGAAATTTGTAGACAAACGTCCATGTTAGCTTTAATAAGCCTAAAAAAGAAAACTTAAAATAGTAAAACAAAAAATTCACGATTGCCAAAATTGTCATGATTTAACAGACTGCTAGTGTGTTTTATACAGCATGATTTATCACACTTGTGGCCTTGAGACACTACTAGCTTATTGCTAGATGATTTCGCACACTGCTAGAATGTACTAGAGTAGTTTATAGTTAACATTTGAAACTAATTTTATTTTAACTAATTAACTTACATTAACAGAATTATTACGTTATCACATTAACATAAAATATTAAAAACACTGAATAGATAATTGTTTTTATTACAACCAGATGTACTTTTCAGCTGTGATACGAGGGCCTTCAAATATTGCCTTGTAGAGTTTAAAGTGTTTTTCCATAAATAAGATTTGTTTAAAACATTAACTCATACTAGAAACTCATAAAAAATAGTTCTAATGAGATAGTTCTAACCTACTCTAGGTTTTTTTTCTGGCTGTAAGGAAATGTGCTTTACTGTACCTACTTGTTTCAATAGAAAATGCATAGGGATGTAACGGTATTGTAAATACCGTCGTACCGCAATATCAAATCTTTTCGATACTACCGTGGTCGCATGACTCGATAAAACGATAGGTCTTCTGAGAAGTTTGCTGAGGCGAATGGAGCGGACGGGAGGTAGCGGGAACTACAATTCCCATCAGCCCAAGCGTGCCCATCATTCCCATCAATACAGATCAGTGTTGCCAACTTAGCGACTTTGTCTCTATATTTAGCGACTATTCAGATCCCCTTGGCGACATTTTTCCCTAAAAGCGACTAGCGACAAATCTAGAGACTTCTTGGACAACCTCAGCGAGTCGCGCAAGCTCTTGTTCTCCCAGCGCGCGCACCCCTCTCTCTACGTCTGTTCTGTTCAATGAGAGGTTGAGAGGAGCAGGGCTTTCAGTTAAAATAGATATTATGTTGCTTCTAACTCTATTTTACATGCAAATAGAGCCGAAACCACAGCATAGCCATTGTCTATATCTTATGTGTACTTGGTTTCATTATTATGAATTATAAATATAATTATATAATTATAAACGATTATAAATAAGGGTTTGAATCTAGATTAACATTTTGTAAGGTAGAGCTAGTTCAGTAGGCCTTATAATGGCGTGCATTTCAGTCACTATTTCATATTCATTCAGTTTTTCTGACAACAGAAACTATTAAATATATCAGTGAAAACAGTTATATTGAGAATTAGAGTGGATTAAATAACATTATCTGACCACAGAGAAGCAAGATAATATGACGCACTGACGTAATGAATATGCAAATTGATAGATGAAGACATTTAGTAATCTAAAGTGGTTTATAAATCGGATGTGTGGAAGGTTTAATAAGTTCCTGTTTCAAAGTTTACAGATAGATGGCTAATGTCTGTGTCATTGATATGTTCAATGTTCATGTAAACTGTTTAATAAACACTTCTGGCACTTTTTTTGAGCCTCTTAATTAGTTTTGTTTTTTATGCAAATGATTCAATAAATACCGTACCGTGCCATTCATACCGAGGTATTACAGTACCGTGAAATTTTGATACCGTTACATCCCTAAAAATGCCTCGACATGGTAAAGAAAACTGTGTGTTAAATTATTTCATGGTGTTTTTAACAACAAGTAAACTTGATGTGTATTTCTTTTCTTTGTCTGTTTTTGTTTCTAGCTGATTTTGAGTGGAGGAGCAGATAACAAACTCTACACATACAGATACTCGGCATGTGTTTCGGATGCAGGAGCGTAAAACACTCTTCTCTGGTGTTAATTGTCATTTTACTTTAGGATCGTCATGGGAACATTAACAACTACTACTTTGGAAACCAGCCACAAGCATACAACAAAACCTCACAGCCTTACGAGAGACTAACACATAGTTCATGAAAAAATTTCAGTGTAAATCATGTGTAAAACCATTCTTATGTACATCGTCACATTCAGTTCAGTGGGTGCTTTACATATGAATGAATGGTTTCAAGAATTATTTGCTCTAATTTGATGAGCTTCTGTTAAGTGAATTAGGCTTAATTGTCTCATTCCACTGCATGCAATGCGACAATTTACATAACAGGTTTACCTATGATTTACACACAAATCAATAAGTTGCTCATGTGTTATGAGAAAGGCACAGTCTTGTATTTTTGTTCAGTGATATTCCGTGTTAAATGCTCAATACATCGTTTGAAACCAGTCATGTGTCAGTTTTACTCTGTTGCCTTTAACAAATCTTAAAAGTGATGTTTTTGGTTACTTGTGGTAAATTGTGAAGTGTTCTTTGAATCTGAAATTATAAACCTTCATTGTTCTTTAACACGTCCTGTCACTATTCCAGATAATGCTGATTATTGGACTGTATTGAAGTGTAATAAATTTTAAATTACAGTTAAAATGGCGAGTATGTTTTATTTCACGCTGGTTCAAGTATTTTAGGAGTTTTTCGGTAGAGGTCGTTCAGCCGGCAGGTGGCGGTAGAGTCCTAAATTGGTTTATGTTTCCAACCGTTTTGTCCGTAGAGAAAGAGCGTGCTGGAAATGGCCGCTGCTGCAGTGACGTCCTAAATCAGTCCTGTATTTTTTTATGAAACGTGTTAAACCGCCACTGAATTTACATCGGGAGAGTGTTTTTTTAGGACTGACACCATGGGGAAGAAAGATAAGAGTGATAGAGGTAAGACGAATGCCATGCTTTAAAAATAAACACAATTTAATGAACAAAGTTTGATGGACCATGCAACATCAGCTCTGGTCTACCATGTTTAACGAATGCAGAAGACAAACATTACTGAGGCACGATTGTTTAAAGATAGACATGAGCTTATTTCAATGTTATTTTCTTATGTTCAAAAGCAATGTCATATGAACACTATGGTATACAATCGAAAAAGACTTAATCAGGAGAGCTCAATTCCCTTGTGAAAAAGAAATACCACCACTCATACTGCACTTGTGAGTAAAAGTGAATATGTTAAAAGGTGTATATATACACACACACACACACACATATATATGTGTATGTGTGTGGGTGTATACATAAACACACACACATACAAATTAGAGAACGTACTTGAAGATAACATAGTTCAAATGAAATAAAATGGCACGTGAGGGTGCTTAAAAGAGTACCCCTGTTTGTAAAAGTACACTTTACAATAATGTCCTATTAAAAGCTTTACTTTGCATCTTATTATATTTTGATAATCTTTTGTCTTTTGCATACACCTCTTTTGTAGCATAGTAAAACATGTGAAATTGAGTATTTAACCCTTATGCCTGGTTGAGGACGTTTTCGTCCCCTAGGGGGTGCTTTTGAGTCTTAATTTGGCCATATCTTTCTCTGTGTTTCAGTAAATGGAATGATTTCTGGTGACAAGTCTTATTTTTACACATATTTTAGGAAAATGCTTTGAAATTTTTCAAAACCTCAAAAATGCACTGTGGGCAAATTTACTACCCTATTTATAATTTATGCTAAATTAAAAGGCTGTAAACATTTCTCAGATAAATATTTTTTGCATAAATTTATTAATCGACTTCAGTCCTGTCCAAAACTACCAAATGTTCTTTTTTTTTTTAAATCAGGATTTTGACTTAAAAAAAAAAACATTTGGTAGTTTCGGACAGCACTGAAGTCGATTCATAGATTTATGCAAACAAATTTGAATAAAATATTAATCTGAGACATTTTTACAGCTGTTAATTTAGGAGTCTAACATAACGAGGACTAATCTTTCACATGTCCAAGACTGTGATAAAGGTTAAAAAAAAAAAAAAATCCAGTCCACAATTACCTTTTATATTGAAAATAAGTCATTTTGTGGGGAATATGCTAAAGTATATTATTTACATTATATGCACTCTTTGTAAATTTATGTTAAGGTGTAGATTCAGATATTTTTTGTAAATGCTATCAACTTTAAACTATTGCCAAAAATACCTTTTTGGAACACACAGACAAGGTTTAAACTAAAACCAGATCTTCTAAAATCACGTAAGTGTTTTTTGTTTTTCTCACTTCAGATAAAAAGTCCAAGAAACGTTATTATGATGAGGAAGAGGATGACGAAGAGCCGATGGGCGGTGAGTCTCAGGAGGCTGTTCCAGCAGCTGCAGGGAAGCAGGTGGATGAATCCAGCACTAAACTGGATGAGTATGGAGCCAAAGACTACAGAGTACAGATGCTTCTCAAGAACGACCACACTTCCAGGCCTCTATGGGTGGTAAGACTAAAGATCCTTAACTTATTAGGCAGTTACAAACAGAAGCTACAGCTATCGGATTATTTATGTGTCTGACTGTTGTAGGCTCCTGATGGTCACATCTTCCTAGAGGCTTTCTCTCCCGTGTATAAATACGCTCAGGACTTCCTGGTGGCCATATCAGAACCGGTGTGCAGACCTACCCATGTGCATGAGTACAAGCTGACTGCTTACTCTCTCTACGCCGCTGTGAGCGTTGGCCTGCAGACCTCTGACATCATAGAGTACCTGCAGAAACTCAGCAAGACTTCTGTTCCAGAAGGCATAGTACAGTTTATTAAGGTGTGTGTGCTGGGAGTGAAATCTGTGTGAGCCATGATTGTGGGAACCACTCCACGCTTGTTGGCACTTTCACAAACTGTTTATTTCTCTTTTGTGAGTCACTAAGGATTAAAGCATCTGCTAAATGCACAAATGTTATGTGAAAATCATTTTTAAATATCAAACCCATGTTACTCTCTCTGTTCTCCTGCAGTTGTGCACCGTGAGCTATGGTAAAGTCAAACTCGTCCTGAAACACAACAGGTCAGTTCATTCTACAC
Organism: Enteromius anoplus; assembly: GCA_032359395.1. Classification (NCBI taxonomy): domain Eukaryota; kingdom Metazoa; phylum Chordata; class Actinopteri; order Cypriniformes; family Cyprinidae; genus Enteromius; species Enteromius anoplus. The sequence goes on along the minus strand of JAUMHG010000092.1, from coordinate 1,165,756 downwards.
AGTTTCCTCTTTCTTTACTTATTAAAGAAAGGTTAAAGGTGCCATGGAATGATTTGAGAGAATATTTTAAATTGTTCTCTGATATGTACATAAAAGGTATGTAGCTTAGGTAAGGGGAAGAAATGCCCAGAAACGGTTTTACAGGTCCATTTACAACCCTAGAATTTGAC
>JAUMHG010000092.1:1135387-1165486 GCA_032359395.1 Enteromius anoplus | reverse complement strand
TATCCTGTCTCCGAGTTCTGCCTGCCTGCCGTGCCTTGCTTGCAAGGAAAGCGAGAGCGCGAGCTCCACGCACCGACGCATTCGTGACATTAATATTATCATCGTTGATATTATAGAATTTAATATTATCAAAACAATTATTGTTCTTGTGGAAACTATTATACATAAGATATTTCAAAAACATAATTATTACAAACTTTTGACTGGATTTTGGTATTTCACATAAAATCATGAGAATAAAAAAGCACTTAAATAGTGTTAAGACTCTCTTAATATTATACTGTTTCCATTATTTTTTTGCAGCAGATTTACACTCTGTGGAGTATAATGTTGGTTTTAAAACATTATTAAATTTGTATTTTGTAAATGCATTATCAAGAGTCCGTTTGAGCACATGGCTGACGATTGAGTTCAGCTTCCATGTGCTCTCTTGACTTGTGTTTGTGTGAACACACGCCTTTTGTTTGTTGCTGTTTCTCATGTGCTCTTTTGTTGGGACCAAAGGATTGGTTCTGCACGTTGTAACCTTGCTGTTCCTTCATTTGCTTTACCAGCTCCACCATTACGTTTCCTTCCCGGTTTAGTCTCCCTGTGTTCTGTGCCAGATCATTGTTGTGTCCCCCTAGTCCTTTCTGCTCTTTGCACGCGCACCCGACAATTAAATCAGCTACATGATAAACCAGTGAATGGAGTTTAGAGGATTTGTGATTATTAATATGATTAGAGTTGAGTGCAGTGAGAAGCCTCATGCACCTGCGATTGCTGAACATGAAGGTAAACAACCTTTCACAATTGTTTTGGCAAAAGTGAGTCTTCTGAGATGGCAGTGTTTGGGGCTTTTCCCTTTTAAGTAACTAGATCTGCTTACTGCAGCTCGAAGACTACGGATGTGATAACAAAAAAGCATGTGAACTCTGTGGAAAAGGATAATCAAAGGGCTTTCCTTATGTGTCTTTGCATTAAAGTGATCTGAAATCTAATATAAAGGATAAATGAATATTTAAGGCAAACAATGGAACACAAAAGTTCTTTTAAACCGAATCAATGATTCGTATTTAATTGTTATGATGAGAATCTGGCATAAACACATATTCTCTGTGCTTAATTCTGTCTTTTTATTTGAAATACAAGAGGCCTTAAACATACAGCGGGGCTCTGAGAGTCTTTTCATGCAGTCTTATTAAGCTGCTTTGTATATGCGCTTAAAGAACATGGAAACACTTAAGAAATTAGCCATTTAGTTTATGCAGTTTGCAATAAAAAGAAAGGAACAATAAATGTTATGTAATAGGCTTTAAAAGAAAAAAAGAAGTAGGATGAGGCGGAGGATAGGGATCAGTAGATGGAAGATGGTGTGATGCTATATCCCCCTGTAAACAGTTCTAAGAGAATGAATCCCCCCTTTTTTACTGGACTCCAAAAACAAGCTTTTTGAAACTTGGAAAGCAGACAGTAGGCCTATCCTCCCAGAGCTGAGGAATGTTCAGACGAGATTTGCAGTCTTTTACCTCATGTGCCCCCAGAGAAAGTGCCTGATGTGACACACTCAGAAAAAAAGGAACAAAGTTGGAAATAATTGGGTTAAATTTCTTCATTGCACTTTTTTTTTTCCATTCATAAATATTTACTTATTTATGGTTACAGACTCGGAAGGCTGACTATATTCTTCCATGTAAAGCTTTAAACAGACGTAAACGCGTATATATGTATTTTTTTACAGACGTATCTGGTGGTTTAAAGAGTCATAATACGGGTCAACTCGAGGACTGCCAGTCACAATCGATTTATGTAATCCTACTTAATTTTGCAACAAAAGAAAATCTTTCACTTCAGCTTTTCGTCGCACACGTCCACCACCTCGTGGGGGATGCGTGAGGACCTCTTTCATGCCAAGGCCAAACTCCAGCGTCCAATCCTCTTCGCTGATCCCACACCTCTCCCGTGGACCTTTAAAAAGGCGCTGCGCACCATGTATCAGTGCGCACTCACTCAAGTCCACCTCCGCTTCTACACGACGTTCCTAACTTCCACTTGGCGGCAAGTCCTTGAGATGGCTTTTCAAAGCAATATTCTACACCTGGCCCGCAAGAGTCTGCTCCAGGAGTCATGCAAGCAGTTTCTCCTCCAAACCCACGGGCTGCACAAGTCCGTGGCCAAAAGCTCTCTGGAGATCGCAGCGCACAGCCAGGATCTGAAGGAGGAGAGCATGGTGAACCCCGTCGCTGAGGAGCAGAAGGTGGCGAGAGTAAAGACCCTCGAAGAGATGCCCGGACCCAGCACTGTCGCGAACCTCATTGAGTTCTTCTATCGGGATGGATTCAGCCGCATCCATGAGATTCAGGTGAGTCTGCAGCCGTCAAAAGGGACCAGCGTTACGCGTTAGCCCGCTTTTTGTGTCTGCGTTTCAATGGTGTTTCTACAAGTTCCACGGCTTTACACCTTCAATACACGTTCGATGGAAAAGACCCAAACACACTCATGCAGGCTAGTCCATATGGTTTCATTTAACAAAAAGTCTGCATGTTTAAATGTCATCCTCTTTATGTGTTCTGCAGTCCATTCGACGAAACTTTACCTCCTGCAACTTTTTTTTTGTGCCATACATGGCCAGTGCCAGCAATCGCTGTTGCACAAACGATAAATAAACTTAGATTTATTTGTTTGGAAAGCAATCAAGATTCGGCTACGTAATGTGCAGTGAGGACACGTGAGGTGTTGAATTACTTTTGGGGTTGCATAAACCGCCGAGTACAGTCTCCACCCCGTCGCCAGAGACAGTCGCAAGCCTTATTTTTTTTTTTATCTCAGGCGCTGTTTGCCTGAAGGATCGGTTTCGAATTATAAAACATGCAAATTCCTGTGTTGCTGTCAGACACCTCAATAATGGACAGCTATGAAGGTTGCCAGCTGTCTGAAGCAGATTTGACTCACTCAGATATGAACGCAGTTTCTGATAGACTACATACCAAAAATAATAACCTCTAAGTCAAACATATTATTATATATAATAATATATTCCGGGGTTTCATATTTAACATCCTGTGTAACATGGCCAATGAAATTCAAATTCTCATGCTTTAAAAACAGAGCCAAAAACTCCCCAGTACTAATCCAAAAGAGTATACATGCATAAATTAGGATCGGTTATGTTGTGCAACGAAGACGTCTTAACACTGTGAAAGATGGGAAATGTCTTCCAGGATTTTTTTTCTGGCTGAGGAGACAGAGGTGCCTTTGTTGTTGTCTTAGTATGACTAGTATAAACGACTTGAGAAAGGCAAGCTAGCAGCGAGGGGCGTATTTGCAAACGGCTTCAAGTATTTGCAAATGGGCCATCCATACTGGGAAACGTCCTCCTTTGCATACTGAGCAGTTACCTTTTATTGCTGTGTTACGATTAAATTGTTTCCATTCTTATTTCAATAAAGCATTTACAGTTTGAAGAAAAGCCAACATTACTGCACATAAACTACATAAGTAAGCTGATCTAAAGAAACAAATCTACCGCAGATTAGCAAAAGACAATAAAAACAAATCCGTTTGAAATGGTTCTTGTAGTTGGAGCATGCTCAGAAGTATGGGAAGATCTTCAAATCTCGATTCGGACCTCAGCTGGTGGTGTCCATCTCTGATAGAGACATGGTGGCGCAGGTTCTCAGGACTGAAGGTGTGACTCCTCAGAGAGGCAACATGGAGTCCTGGAAGGAGTATAGAGATTTGAGAGGAAGATCTACTGGACTCATCTCAGCGTAAGTACACACTGATTTGATTTCTTGAGGGGCGCTGTAGTCAAGTGGTTTAAATCTGAGCTGGTAAATTTTGGATTAAAAATGGGGAACTAGGGAAAGTAAGATTCAACAAGGACACATTCAATTGAGCAATTGGGTGGTACAAAGTACTGATTCTGGCTAATAAATATAAAATGTTTTCTATCTCCAGGGAGGGTGATGAATGGCTGAAGATGCGCAGTGTTTTGCGCCAGCTGATTATGCGGCCCAAGGACGTGACTGTATTCTCCCCTGATGTCAACGCTGTGGTGGCGGACCTGGTGGAGAGAGTGAACACACTGCGAAGCCAGCAGGATGACGGACAGACCGTCTGCAACATCAATGACCTGTTCTTCAAGTACGCCATGGAAGGTGAGGATTGATTTTCTCCAAAAATGCTGTGGGGATTTTCTTTTTAATTAAGAGGAGAATCAGGTACCATAGTGGTCTTTCTGGAAAGGATTTTCAGGGCTTTGTAGAGATGAAATTCGATCCAGCTATGCAGGGAGTCTGGGTATTAACCAGATGTTCCACAGACAGAGTGTTGTGTAAGTGTTTTTTGTCACCTTTTTACACACACTTATATAGCACTTTATACACAACACATTTTTTGAAGCAGCTTCACAGTAGTAGACAGGAAAATAAATATGACAATTTTGCAAAGTCATCAATGATGAAACAACTTAAGTTTAGTGTTTTGATTCGGTTCAGTTCAATAACTGTCATTGGTGCAAAGTTCACTTGGGATAAAACAACTGCATTTTTATCTATAAAGCAGCTCTATATTAGTCAAGTCACCTTTATTAATATAGCACTTTTAACAATACAGATTGTGTCAAAGCACTGAACCGTATCAAATTGGAGAATAGTGTGTCAGTAATGTATAATGACAAAAAGGAAATACTCAATTTCAGCTAATGGGATTTCATCATTGAATGGAGACTTGTCAAAGTCTAGATAGTGTCAGTAATCTGCTCAATTCAGTTGTGTAGTGTTGATTCAGTGTAGATCAATAGCAGTCTGAATGATTCTTCAATGATGAAACAGCATTTTAACCTGTATAGCAGCTCAGTGTTGAGTTATTTTAGTTCAAAATAAAACAGCATCGCAAAGTTAATCAATTACGACTTTAATTTGAGCTATAAAGTAATTATACAGAAGATAAAAGTCAGTTTACGTTTTTTTGTTTTTACAAAACCAGTGGAGTTAGATAACTGATGTGGTTTTGAATATTAATGTTTTTTTTACGTGTAAATATAAATTGAAAGCATTAACACATGAAAACCTTTGCAAATAATTGCTTTTATTTGTGGGAGATCCGTTAAGGTAAATCCATTCATTTAAGGAAATGTGATATTAAAAACAAAATTGTTGAACTCTTTCCTAGGTGTTGCAACCATTTTGTATGAAACCCGCCTCGGCTGCTTGGAAAATGAAATTCCCAAGATGAGTCAAGAATACATTGCTGCGCTGCACCTCATGTTCAGTTCTTTCAAGACCACCATGTACGCCGGTGCCATTCCCAAATGGCTGCGCCCCATCATTCCCAAACCCTGGGAAGAATTCTGCAGCTCATGGGATGGCCTCTTCAAATTCAGTAAGAGCGGAGGGAACTATGGAGGGATTTAGTGTCACTGTGACAAAGTTGGTCTTCTACAGCTACTTCAGTTTTTGTGTTAAACGTATGTGTAAATGTGTGCTATAGGCCAGATCCACGTGGACAAGAGGCTTTCAGACATCAAAAAGAATATGGAGAAGGGTGAAGAGATTAAAGGAGGCCTGCTGACTCACATGCTGGTCACCAGAGAGATGAATCTGGAGGAGATCTATGCAAACATGACAGAAATGCTTCTGGCTGGTGTGGACACGGTAAGAATTGTCCAAGGGCTGCTGGGAAAGAGATACGAAGTCATTGATTATGAAATTGTGGTTCATGACTCAGCAGTAGACACTTAGTAACCCAAATTCATCAAGATATGCTGCAATATATCCAAACAGTGAATGCATATGTGGTGAATTAAAAAGCCAGAACACATTGTAATTGAGACAGCTGGAGAAAAGATTGCGTCTAATGGTGATGATAAATGAACCTTCTCATCGGTACAGCATCTCAGGCGCCTTTTTCTCTTCCTGTGAACTCATTTCAAATGGTCAAATCGCAACGGGTGTCCACGGTCTCTATGGAGACCCCTGTGTTCACCTGACCTAATGTTGACCGCTCTCCATACGTCTCACCCACAATAAACAAGACCTGTCAAGTCTCTCCCATTTCACTGATGTGTCTGTTGGCATTCTCTCCTCTTTGATCTCACCCTCTCTTTTTCTTTCAGCCGTATGATCACATTAGCCATTGTGAGCCAAAGGCGGTCATGTAATCTTTCCCTCTCCGCCTGTCTGTCTCTCTCTTGCTTTATCTTTACCTCCATGAGGCAAGGTGAATGTTTTGTGTTCTTGCTCCAAAAAGGAATTAATCACCCCTAAAAGAAAAAGGTGAACGTTGTGATCACTGGAGCTGAACATACATGACAGCAGCCGTTTTAGGTTGAGATTTATCAGAGATAAAAGAAATGATGAATGGAGAGAAGCATGGCAGTTTTTTTTATTACAGGATGAAGGGGTGGAGAGAGATGGCTTAATGGCTTACATTTCCTAAATGTAATAAAATGTATGCATCATATTTTATGTAAAAAAAAAAAAAAAAGGTCAGTAATGCATTTAATTACAACAATTAGACATATTGACACTGTCTTACGTATTGTGAATATTGTAAATGCTGCTACCAATCAGACTAAACTAGGAAATTCATATTTGCACTTCCAAAATGGCACAGAAACTGCATTTGATGTGGCATTTAGATTTATTTACTACTGTAGATGTAGCTCTGGGGTGGTATGAATGCATTTATGTTATGAGGTTATTGTTTTAAATATAACATGCTAACAAAATACTGTTTCTAATCTCGAACAAGTCATCAAATGTTCTGCTCTCTGTGCCTCTACAGACCTCTTTCACACTGTCATGGAGCACATACCTTTTGGCAAGACATCCCATAATACAGCAGGAGATTTTTGAGGAAGTAGACAGAGTGCTGGGTGGGCGTGTACCAACCGGAGAGGATGTCGCTCATTTGCCCCTTATAAGAGGGCTTGTCAAAGAGACACTCAGGTAAAATCTCATTACTTATTGCAAAGCTTATTTAAGTTCAGGGCAGAAACAAATTGAGCAAAATGAACAGTATTCATAGAGTATTATTGCATATGAATGAACACTTCCCTCCATCTCTCTATCGCATGCAGGCTTTTCCCTGTTCTGCCCGGAAATGGACGCGTTACACAGGATGATCTAATCGTCGGAGGTTATTTCATTCCTAAAGGGGTAAGAATATATATCATAGATTTAATTACATTGACCTTTATATACACAGATAGTCTGCTGGAAAACCTCCCCACAGTTGACTTGTATTGTCAATGCATTAATCATGTTAAAAAACAGACTTTTTTTTTGTTTTTAAGAAAACTATTGTTATGCATTAATTGAACAACTTAAATTAGTGGTTCTCAACTCACTAGGAGCCCTCAGTAAGTTTCCAAGAGGTGCATTTTCATTTATTATTTCAATAATTAGCACATAAAATTATAATGCTAAAAACAAACCGGCAATAGCTATTAAATCCATAACTGAATAAAAAAAAAATCAATTGAAATTTTTTGAGTCAAGAAAGGTTGAAACTTGTGATGTCTAACACATACCCTGTGTCTTTACAGACTCAGCTGGCTCTGTGTCATTACTCCACCTCTATGGATGAAGAGAACTTTCCTCTTCCCGGAGAGTTCCGTCCAGATCGCTGGATTCGGAAGGATGCCTCTGACCGCGTTGATAACTTCGGCTCTATCCCGTTTGGCTACGGCATCCGCAGCTGCATTGGGAGGAGAATAGCCGAGCTGGAGATGCATCTGGCTCTCACACAGGTACTTGTTTCTATATTTGTCTCAAAACCCAGCATCAAACAAACATCCAAATTATAGCGGTGCTAATATTAACTTGATATTTGCAATATTTCTTGTATGCAATTCCCTTGTCTAATCTGGTGTGTTGATGTTCTTCTCCATCACAGCTCCTGCAGAAGTTCCACATCGAGGTGTCTCCCCAAACTGCTGATGTGCATGCTAAGACTCACGGCCTGCTATGTCCAGGAGCACCCATCAACCTTAGATTTGAGGACCGAATGTAATCTGCCATTACATAATCCAGCATAATCCATAATGTGCTTCTTGGGAGTCCAAAGACTGTTAGTGTTAATGTGTATTATAGTGGCTCTTCCAGCTTTTACTCCAGTGAAGAGTAATGCTTTTATTTATGTATGGAGTGTCTCTAAGACTGTTTTAATAGTGCTCTCGTGTGAATGTTAATAGCCAATCAGAAGTCCAAATATTTTACAAATGTTTAGAACAGGTACTATTTTATATAGTCGAATTAATGCGAATTACTTGGAGAATTCCATTTAAAAACAAGCATGGTCATATGGTCAAGAAGACCTTGTACATAGATGTTTTACTATTAAATTAGCTTTAGTGGTAAGCTCATTATTTATTTAACATGGTACGCTTATGTAAGCTTACATTTAGCTTAAAAGCAGAAAATTCCTAAAGCAAACAAGAGTGAATAAATCCTATTACAACTACAAAGCTACTTTAGAAGAATGTGGTAAAATCCTGTCCTGTGGACACTGATATTAAGATAAGTACTGTGTAAAGAAAACACCTCAAATCACAGCAGCGTCTCCCTTGACTTCAGTGTGGCTATAATGATCTAATTTGTTATTCAAGAGCTATGATTTTGTGTTGGTTCCACTAAAACTCTTCAGTGGAAAACACCAAATGCAAAATGATAAATTGTGCCTATTTTTTTTTTTTTAGTGCATTAGCCTTATAGGCAATAGATGGATAATGGGAAATGAACGACTTTTTGAACAAGATGAATGTTGTGGGATGGTTGAGGGTGGTTGTGAACTTACTTAGTAATGCAAGTGTTGAAAGTTACTGAATTTTGTACAAATAAAACACACTTTGAAGACGTACTGTGTTATATGTGGTTCGTTCCGTCTTTGTAACACTTATATGAAAATAAATGGAAAATTGCTTCTCAAGTAAATAACTTAAGTTATTTCACATAATTATAATGATGTTAAAACTTCAGACTGGTGATGACGCATTACTTTATTACTACAGACAAAAAAAATAAATCAATGTTAACGTTAAATGCATATCCAACTCTATGTAGTCCATACTTTTATCCACCCGATGGCAGAATGGTTTGATTAACAGAAGAACGGAACGGAAGAGCTTAAATAATTATCAAATAATCTAACAGACTCAAATCAACCATAAAGGTCTCTTTTGTATTTTAGCTGCATAGACTGAATTATCAAAATTAAAACTATCCAAATGAAATACACCAAATACATGCTGCAGCGTGAGCTGCATTCGCGCACGCAGCAAACATGTGCCAGAAAATCAAATGGGAGTCATTCGGCAAGAATTCCATGTTTTGATTGGGCAAGAGGAAGCATACCACGTTCTCTGATTGGCTGGAACTTGACACTACGAGTCTCTGGCCGTCCGAGGCCTTAAGTCGGCAGATGGCGCTGTGGAGTCACGTGAGTTGTTTGAGTCAAAGGACAGCGGTGCTGTTCTAAAGTAGTGTGTGTCTGCGTGTGTTTTTAAGTGTACTTACTATTAACAACCTTTTGCTTAATGTCTCGTACGCTCTTTTGGATTAATCTTCTGACCGGACTTTCTAATGCTTGTGTATTGCTATCATCTTAGTTCGTGGATCTTAATATTCTTCTCTGTCTAATGGACAGCAGTTGATCTTCGTCAGGTCGCGCGCGTTCAATCTAATGTAAACAAACACCGGTTCGCAGTCGATAATTTGCCGTTTTCAACCACAAACTCGCCTGGATCACCGTCAGCGTGCTTTCACTAACCTGTCAAGCGTGTTGGAGTCAGCGGGAGATGATTTGGCCGTGTAGTCAGGCCTTGGACTAAAGTTGAAGCCGTTTAATTGAGTCTGTCAGTGTCAGATTCGTCGCGAGGCCTCATATCTTTGGATGAGGAAGTGAACGGACCGAGCTCACCCAGGTGATCAAATGCTTTTTATTTGTATCTGTTTTATTAGGGACTGCACAATGAAGACATTTTAATCAGATAATCCTGTCAGAATTTATCTGTTCGCTGTTAAAGCACGAAGTGGCTCGTTAGCATCTTGGCGCAGTGCTAATTTTGGCCTAGAGAGCTAAGCGGCTATCTGTGTGTTTACAAATATTATTTAAGCCCGTAGTTATATTTAACATTGTGTCTCGGTGCAGACGAGACAATATAGAAACCGAATGCCATTGTGAGCTTAGAACAACAATATTATGTAATCTCTTTTGTCTTTTTGGACCAGGCATAGTTTTGACAGGTGCTAACGAGCTAAGCAGTTAGCTTGGGTATTAGCTTTGCGTGCCGTTAGACATACCTAAAATTAAAAATCGTTTTTTGTCACATTGTGTGTATCGTGCCAGTTGTTGCTATATTTTACGTAAAGTGTCATACATGGCAATGAATGGGGTAGAACCTTGCATTGACTTACGTGTTCTGAAAAATTATTTATCTGTAATTTGACATTTACTTTTATTTTAGGAGTCGTGTTTTTTTTTTAGTGTGAGTCTAAATCAGATACGTTTTCTGTGTATCAATCAAACGAGCTGCTGCTATTATCTAGCGCCATTCAGTTCAGATTTTGGCAGATGCTTGCTGAAATACAGTAGCTGGGTCTTTTAAAGGAACAGATCACCCCCCCCAAAAAATAAAAATGTTCCTACACTTTTCTCATCCTCAGGCCATCCAAGATGTAGAGGAGTTAATTTCTTCTTAGAAACTATTTAGAGAAATATAGCACTGCCTTACTTGCTCATTAATGGATCCTCTGCAATAAAAATCTGGCGCCCTGATACCACCATATACTGTAAAATGAAAACTATTGTTATCAGTTGTTACTAACAACAACAACTGTGTGTTACAAACTCATATTTTGGCTAGAATCAGCGATTTAAAGTTAAAACCCCTTTATTTTTTCTTACAATCATTCAGCTTTGCTTTCTGATATCCTGCTATATAAAGACTTACTTTTTGCTTATCTATGCTAACAGGGAAGAGTTTGGTGCCACTGATTTCACTATAGTCTTAATATATTGATAATAATGTAATGCCACTTAGTACATATATTTCTTGTTAATCACGTTAAGATTGTTTTCTTGCACAGGAGAAAGGATCCCATTTTATGGGTGAATCCTCTTTCCTTTACTCCTGGGTGAACCGGTGATCTGTCAAAATGGGTATGTGCTCAGTTTTTAAAACATTGTCAAAATACTGAAATAATTTTTCTCTATTAGTAGTGCCAAGGATGTAATCTGAGATTATAATGAGAATTTAAAAAGAATATGTCATAAAAATATCTTGTAGATGAGCAGGAGGCCCTGAATTCCATCATGCAAGACCTGGTGGTGCTGCATCGATCCAGTCGACCATCTGGTTTGCCTGACCTGGCCAAACCCAAGGCCTCCTCTCCTAAGAACCAGGTCTGCTTTGACTCTTTTGTCATTCACATCAGAAGTATTTTCTTCTTCTCCTTTTTTAAAAAAGCTTAGACTAAAACTGTTGTCTCAGTGTGGAATAAAACACATGATCCCCCAGTTTCACAGACAAGGCTTAAGCTAGTCCCAGACTAAATTGCATGTTAGAGCTGTCTCAGATGAAAATATCTTGCTCTGACATATCTTAAAACATGTCAGTCTCATTGTTCTGTGTTAAGTTGCACACCTGTAATATTTTCTTACAATGCATTTTTGTAAAAGTTGCTTAAATATCTTAATTTAACTAATGCCTAGTCATGGTCTTCCCTGTTTGTGAAACCGGGCTTATAAGTTATATTACAGCATTTACCATATCTGTCACTTGAACACAGACAAAGAGAGTGTATACTGTAAATGTGACCACAGTTTAATATGGGTGATGACAGTGATATTGTTTAACTGTAAACAGGTCTTCATGCTAGAGGGTAATGTATTAAAAATATATTTTCAGTATGTACCAATGCTCATTCTGAGAACCATTTTATTTTCAGCCAAACTATAAAATGGCATAATTAGATGTGTGCAAGTGTGCAATGTAAAATGCATAATCAATCTGGAGAAAATAATCAGCTTTATGTAACTTAACTTAAATTCTTTTGTTTTTACATTGTTGTTTTATGTAATACATATTTGTACTTTTATGTACAGGTATTAATATATATATATATACATGTTTGTTTGTTTTTTGTTCAAAAAAAAATTGATACCACATACAAAGAGACTGCAGTGATTACCTGTGATGTTGCATTTGTTGAATACACTTGTTGAAATAGACAATTTGAACTCATTCATGCACATTATCTCATTTCATTTCCTTTTCTATAAGAGGACGTGTTAAAATATCTGTATTAACAAAGCTGTTAGACAAGGACAGTTCCTGAATCTAATCTATTAACACAGTCACCGGCACATTTAGGAAGTGCAATAAAATCATTGAAATATACCTATCAATGCTTATTTTCAGCAATACACAAATATCATTGCGGATTTACATTTCTATTGAATATTGTCTGTGTTGCTCTGTGCTTTTTCAGTGAACCAGTGTGCATTTATAAGTGGGTAAAACTGTGTTTTTATTTTGGTCCATAGAATGATGTAAGGGTGAAGTTTGAGTACAGAGGAGAGAAGAGGTAATGACCACAGTTCCTGCTTCTGCTCTACATCACTTCCTATTTTTAGCACTTCCCTCTAGAGGTTTCTTTTAATTAAACCTGTCCGACAGAGCCCTGTAGATGCTGTGTAATGAATGTTGTGTTAGCTGGTCCAAACCTGTCTTTTTATTCTCACTTTTATTCAAAGGGCCTCTACAATTGCCAAAAAAATTTAATTGTTTTAATAAAAAAATAATAACAAATAATAAGTCCAGCCCAGGTGACAAAAAGTAATGCAGACGTAATCTAAAATTACTTTTCATAAAAAGTAATTATGTAATGTAGCTAGTTGCTTTACAAAATATTGCTTAAAAAAAAGATTGTGTAATTATTAGAATTATAGAATGCCTCTGGATGAACCATTTGCTTGATTCTGTCAGAGTAGCAGGGGATGGTGTGGTTTATAATGTATTATTTGTTACTTTAGGATCCTGCAGTTTCCTCGACCTGTCAGTCTTGAAGATCTGAGCGCCAAAGCTAGAGTAGCATTTGGACAGAGCATGGACCTGCATTACACCAATAATGAAGTAAATAATGTGACAGCTGCCTCGTATTTATGATATCTTTATTTGAATGCTTTCATATTAGCCCGTTATCCTTTTTTCTGTCCTGTAGCTTGTGATTCCATTGAGTACTCAGGATGATTTGGATAAAGCCGTGGAGCTGTTGGATCGATCAGTACATATGAAAAGCCTAAAAATCCTACTAGTGCTCCCCTCCTGTACTCAGGTCAGTGGGCATTATAAACTGTGTTCAGAGAATAAGTGCTAGCCTGAGACCTGTAACCTGATCTAAAAGCTAAAGCAACAAATGTTCTTGTGCTTTCAGAACTCTGTCTCCAGTAAGGACCTGTTGCCAGCTCACGAGAACTTGGACAACACAGACTTCAGTGTTGCAGATAAAAAGAACATGCTGGCACTCATAGGTGGGTTGCACTCAGTGGATTTGATTTAAAATTGCATCCTTGAAGTCAATATACAAATAGATTTGAACCCCATTTACTTTAACACACATGCTTGGTATCATTGTGCACAATTCAAATGAATAATGAATTATTTTCTTAAAATAAAAAATAAAAATTAATTATCTGTTATCAAAATATGGTGACTTGCTCTTCTGCTGCAGTGAATTTTTATTTGGGTTCATGTGACACTTTTATTTTTCAGTCCCACACTTTGATCTACCAGAATTCAATCCTGTTAGAATGTATGTAAAGTGTGTTTTGCTCTCTTGCTTCTTGTCCAGGTTCTCAGTCAACCGATCGTAGCTCTCCTCCTCCAGGCTATATTCCTGATGTTCTGCAGCAGGTGGCCAGAAATGGCTCTTTTACAAGCATCAACAGTGAGGGCGAGTTCATACCAGAGAGCATGGACCAGGTACAAAGTCTCACATCTGGTTAAGCTGATGTGGGTTTACGAAGCAGTAGCTTAATCAGCCTATGTCTTGATTTCTTATCTATCTTTTCCCGTGTTTCTCTTTATAGATGCTGGACCCTTTGTCTATGAGCAGTCCTGAGAACTCAGCTTCAGGCAGCTGTCCTTCACTGGACAGTCCACTTGATAGGTGAACATCTAACCCACACATACATACAGCCACAATCAAAATATTACTGAAGATGGTGCCTTGCCCATAAACTTTCTTTTACAAATTCATCACTGAAAATGTAATCTGAACATTCCTGAAGACTGAAGTAGTGGCTGCGGAAAATTCAGCGTTGTATCACAGGAATAAATCACATTTGAAAATATATTAAAATACAAAAGAAAAAAACGTTATTTCAAATTGTAATAGTATTTTAAATTTACTGGTTTTGCTTTTTGATAAAACAAATGCTGCCTTGGTTAGCATAAGAGACTTCTTTGAACAGTAATGCACGGTTCCAGCTTGTAATTAAATAATTTATTGATGGATCTTTCATAGTGATACCTATACTAAATCCCGTATGCCTCGAGCCCTGAGCTACCCTGATAACCATCAAGAGTTCCCTGGTAAGCTGTTGCTAATCTCTGAAGCTTTGATGTCACCTGAACACTAATGTTAGATTGCTTTTCCAAGTCTATCTTGATTGTTTCTGCTCTGTTTCACAGAGTACGATATACCAGTGTTTGAAAAAACAGGGAAGGGAGGAACCTATCCTAGGCGATATCCCATCTCGTTTGGTCTGCACGACTACAGCGATGGTGAGGTTACATTGGTGTATGGTGACCTTGGCCATAAACAGAAGCTTTGGTCATTTTTCCAAAATCAGGCTAGCATGCACTGTTCCTAAATTGGATCATATTTCTCCGCTCAGGGCGAAAGACCTTTCCAAGGGCGCGGCGGACACAGGCTCAAGGTTTTCGTTCTCCAGTGAGTTTCAGTCCAACAGAGCAGCAGAGCCCCAGCACTAGCAGTGGAAGCAGCATCTTTACCCCTGAGCTAGAGGAACCGGGGCGCAGACGCCGTGGCAGTGACATCGAGCCCAGTTCTAACCCCACTCTCTCAGTCATGGACATCAGCCCTCCAAGCCGCTGTGAGTGCATATAAGGTTAAGCTATGTACTAACATTGTTTTCGTTTGTGGCTGATCTAACAAACTTGGTGTTGACATGCAGATGAAGCTTATTACAGTTCTGATTTGTGACTTTACTAATTATAGGTTGAAATTGAGGGTGTACATTTGTAATTTGCTCAGCTGCATATTTATGTTGCTTTCCAATAACCAAATATTTTAAGGGTATTTTTTTATATACATTCCCTTTCAAAATCCATTTATTCAGTGAGGACGTATTAAAATGGGCAAAGGTAACAGTGAAGACATTTATAGTGTTACGAAAGATTTCTATTACAAAAATGCTGGCGTTTTAAGCTTTCGAATCGATTAAAATATTAATATTAAATTTCTGAAGTCATGTAAGATCGAAGACTAGAGTAATGGCTGCAGTAGTTTTCTTCATCCAATCTTATTACTATCCTACAAAAGTTTTCTTAACTTTCTATAAATTGTTCTTTCTGAGTGCATTACCTATAAAACCATTTTATGGTCTTTAATATATTAAAAATCCACTAAAACATGGACTAGAAAAATATTTCAATAAACTGGTCGACAAGCAACTCTGTAAAGTGTGTTGTTCTGTGTGTAAAAGTCTCTTTCCTTTATTTATAGCACCTCGAGCTCCCACAAACTGGCGACTAGGGAAGCTTTTGGGGCAAGGAGCATTCGGGCGAGTGTTTCTTTGCTATGACGCAGACACTGGCAGAGAACTGGCTGTAAAACAGGTGCAGTTTGACCCGGATAGCCCAGAAACAAGCAAGGTGAACATTGTTTTTCCAGGGTTTTTTACAGCTAATATTGTGCCTATTGAACCTTTGTGCTTATTGTGGTTTGTATGTGTGTTCAGGAGGTGAGTGCTCTGGAGTGTGAGATTCAGCTGCTGAAAAATCTATGCCATGAGCGCATTGTGCAGTACTATGGCTGCTTACGGGACACACACGAGAGAACTCTTTCCATTTTTATGGAATACATGCCTGGGGTAAGCATGTGTTAATTCACTTGATGTTTGCGTACATGTTTTTGTATGCACTGAAAAAACATCATGCGTTCTACACCAATCATTAGTTGTTTTTTAAATTAAAATATAATTAAATACAAAAAAAATATGAATATGTATGCTTGTGTACATTGTTGTATGCAATTACATTGTTTATCTAACAAACAGTGAAAATATACAAAACACACTAACTGTTCTTAGTTCTTTTCAAATCGGACATGACTTAAGGGGAATTTACGGTTCAGTAAGTTAGACATTAATTCAGTAACTGCCCTAATGGCCACTTACTGTTCATTTACTGAATTATTATCACTTTAAAGTACTTCCACTAAGGACTGTGTAGATACTACTTTTGAAATTTAGATTTTATGTTCTACAGGGCTCCATTAAAGACCAGCTGAAGTCTTACGGTGCTCTGACGGAGAATGTGACGCGCAAATATACACGGCAGATACTAGAAGGCGTGTGCTACCTGCACAGTAACATGATCGTCCATAGAGATATCAAAGGTGAACCAACTGCATGTGATGGTTTCAGATATGATGAACTGAGTTGTTTTTTAATATTTTTTTATACATACACATTAGAGCCCTACCGATAAAGGATTTTGAAGGCCGATGCCGATACAAATATTTGTTGGTTTTAAAATCTGATACTCCTATATATCGGCCAATATTTTTATTTATTTATTTTTTCAGAAACGCACAACAAAACATTAACAGATTTCCCCAACATTAGTTATTTGTAGTTACTTATGAGTTGTAACTAACATATGATAATGCATTTTAAAAAAAGAAACTTGTTTCTTTTATTGTCACAACAGAACAGAGGAACATCAAATATATTAAAGTCCTGATAAATAAAATGTATAATAATACAAACTGAAGATAGGAAACGTAAAGTCCTTTGAACAAAAATGACAACAACCAAATCAAAGTTACCCGTTTTAAAAGACTTGGTAAGCTTCATAAATATAACTTTAAATAGGACTGGAGACAAATTCTGTTAAATTCTGATAAATAATAACAACAGCAAAATATAAATTGCTAACAGTATATGCCAACAGGGACTGTGTAGAGTGCCCTTTGGTGGACAAACTTTGGTTGAAGGCTGTTTTGTCCGTTTTTATTTTATTTTTGAAAAAAACATTTGGCCGATACCGATAGTTTGGAGAATGCCTAATGTCGGCCGATAATATCAGCCTGCCGATATATCGGTCTGGCTCTAATACATATGCTCCTTCTATGCTCCTGATTGTACATTACCAAAATATACCCACTTCTTAAAAATGAACATGAGTTCATTGTTTGTTTTTGAATGAAACTTAGTCAGTACTATTGTTGTTACATTTTATGCTTTTAACATAGAACTGTTGCTTTAGACATTTTTATATTTAATTTATAATCTCACTTATTCCTTCCCTCCTTCCATTTTCCCGCTGTTTTTTCATTCATATAGGTGCCAATATCCTCCGGGACTCTGCAGGTAATGTGAAACTGGGTGACTTTGGAGCGAGTCGGCGGCTCCAGACCATCTGCCTATCCGGAACGGGCATTAAATCAGTGACAGGCACACCTTATTGGATGAGCCCTGAGGTCATCAGCGGAGAGGGGTATGGCAGGAAAGCAGATATCTGGTAAGCCCTTGAAGTCTGCTTGAAATTAAAATTCACTTGCATTTTTTTTTGTAAATGCATGATTGCGAATGACTAATCCATGCATGTTTCATATAAAACAAACAAAAAAAAACACTAAGGATGGCCCAGGGGCAGTGTAATAGACTTAGTTTCCAACACTATGAGGAAAGATTGTATGTTTTTGTGTGTCTCACTTCAACTTTAGGGCCTTTCGCACCACGGGAACTTTTTCATAGTACCCAAACTGATTGTGGAACTACCCACTTTTTGGGAAAAGAAACTAGGAACAGTTTAAGTTCCAGGAACACTGTTTGGAGGAACTAGCTCCTACTTCAGAGTAGGGTCTAAAAGTTGCATAAATCAGTTGCATAAATGTATGCAGATTGTCCAAACACATGTGAAACACCAGCTACCCGGCATTATTGAAAAGCCATGTAAACAAATTTAATCCAAGAACATGGAACATCAGAGTTCCTAAAAAAGGCCAGAGTGAGAAATTGGTTTCTAAGAACTACCGTGCTGGCTAGTTCCTAGAACTATGCGGTGCGAAAGCCCCTTATGACAATAATTCCTCTCTGATACCAGGAGCATCGGCTGCACCGTGGTGGAGATGTTAACTCAGCGGCCACCCTGGGCAGAGTATGAAGCAATGGCAGCCATTTTTAAAATCGCCACACAGCCCACCAACCCCACTCTGCCACCTCACGTGTCGGACCACTGCCGCGATTTCCTTAAACGGATTTTTGTTGAGACTAAACAGCGTCCACCTGCTGAGGACTTATTACGGCATACTTTCGTCCACTAGCCACTCCCCCTTCCACCTCTGACCAGTCAGAGACTTCCATAAGTGTCTGTAGGACCATCCCCTTTTCAGACTCCTTCCAGCAGACCTACGAGCCCCTACTCAGACCAGAGCGCGTAGTGAAGTGGGCCGTGGCCTAATCTCTCACCTCTGCTGGAGCAGGAGGGCGATTTGGAGCAGCTTGATTCCGTACGAAAACATTGCACCTTAATTTCACTCAGGGGTAAGTACCCCTAAAGACTAAACGGATATCGGTACCCCGGAAAAAACTTGAGGATGTTGTCTTTTAAAGGCTTTCTTTTATTGATTTTTAATGTTTTGATATCCGCCATGATTGTGGAGAGCCTTTTGGCGTCCGGAGTCCGGTTGGGTTCTGGATGCACTGGGTTAATGCAGGAAGATCTTGGAATGTCAACCCCAGAACAAGGCAGGTACGCCAATACGCTGCTAAAGGGTAAAAGGAAAAAACGAAACGGAACAGAATAGATGACAGGATGCATGGGACTCTCCAGCCCGGCTGTCATGGCTTCTACAAGTTCTCATTTTCTTGCACAGTCCTAAACACACACACACACACACACATGAACTCTGATGGAAGATCCTACTGTAGAATATTTACTCACTATGCTGTACAAACATTTGTGTTTGCTGAACTCTCTCTCTCCTTCTGATCGCAACCACATACCGGAGTGTATTGGCTCTCTCTAGCTCTAAGACCCGCTTCTGCTTTGTTTCTGTTTTTACTGTGTGCCTTTTTACGATGTCTCCTTGCTCTTTTGTTTTGGTCTTCTGCTCTGTCTTGATCATTTTTCTAGAATTTTATAGGTTTAATGCACAGTTACTCACAAGTCTTTCTGACTTTGTCTGTACAGGAATTATGTAGGATAGTTTGGCTCTTCATACTGTTTCTAGATCAGCATAAATAGCCTCTGCCTTTTTCCCCTCTGGTCCCTCTGCTGGCAAACTGATCTCGGGTCAGGTTCACCTGTGCATTCTCTTAACACAGTGCCGTACACTTCAATCTGATCAGGTGGGCAGGTTGAATACACACTCACTCACCAAAGCGAAAACAAACACAAAAAAAAAAAAAGCCCGGACCACACAGGCAGGGTTTAGTGCCTGGACATTTTACAATGAGAATCGTTCTGATTCCAGTATAAATCTCAAGAACATAGAGCGTTATATTTGAATAAGAAATGGTTTGCTCTCAATATGAAAGTTGACATTGTAAGTGCACTTCTTGTGAAGACTACAAAAACAGGATCCTTTCTGCTGATATTTTCAATACGAGACATCTGATGTTTCAAGTCATCAGAAGTCTTCTTCACTCTAATGTATTTCCATAGGTTGCAGAATATGCAGAATTTCACAAACCCTAATAACACTCAGCACTTGACAGTACTAACGGTTTGCCTATAAATTAACCTCGCTATCCCACGATGCCTTGGGACAGGACGTTTCTTCCATTCACACTCTTTATCAAGCACTTGATTACACACTTTCCGCTAGTGAACGCTTCTGAATATTTTAGTTGCTGTTCAAGAATCATTCAGAGATCTCTCCTTAACGTAGTGCTTGCCTTCAGACGTAGGTGATTACGTACCTTTTGGGGTTACCCTCATTCCTCGCTTAATCCATTAGCTTTGTTTTCTTTGTTCTTTATGTCACATTCTGTCATTCTTAATTAGAAAGCTATTAATTCTTCCCCTCTCATAGTTTTGGGAGTATGGTACTAGTGAGTATGCTTGTTAATTTAATAATCGTAGAATGGAAACGCAATTCAAATTGAAGCATTGATTTCATATTGCTTACTTATAGTGACCTGAGAATGAGCATAAGCCTTATACTTGTGGTCCGTTCACACAGGACACGTTCTTGTGTTCTCTCTCTGTGAATTGGTTTGTTTTAAACATGTGGGTCAATGACAGTATGCCAGCTTTTTTTATTTTCTTCTTTTTTTTAATAATAAAAATAAGACCATAATATCAAACATCAGGGTTATAACTGTGCTGATACCATGATGAAGACAGAATCTTCAATAAAAGAAAAAAAAAAAAAAAAAAAAAAAAAAAAAAAAAAAAAAATATATATATATATATATATATATATATATAAAATTTTATTTGTCTATTTGTTTGCTAAATTAAATTCTGGCTGAAACTATCAAGCTGATAGTTGCAAGGAAAAAACTTAAATCAGAATTTATACTCTTAAATATACAGGTCCCCTGCCAATTTCTTAAAATATAAAAAAAAATATGACAGTACCTATTTTTGTGACTTGTTAGTTTAGGTTGAAAAATAACATGGTGTTAGTTTCCCCAAAATTGATTGCATTTAATTTAATTTATAAAAATGTATTAAAAATGTATATTTTTACTTGAAATATTAATATACTTGAAATTCAAGTGTAAAATTTCAAGTATATTATTAAATAATGATTAAAATGTACTCTCAATTATATTGAAGTAATGTTATTGGTTGCATGATTTTTTTCTTTTTTAAAGTCATTAAACACTAACGAAATGTGTTTTTTTGATCTATATTATTGACCCATGTCTCCACGGCGCGTTGTTCATTTTAAAACAAAAGAATGCATCTATAAAGATTCTTTTCAAATGTGATCAGTGCAAGAACTGGTCCTGTGTGAACGCTGTAACTGTAGCAGCGTAAACTACCCCGGGCCGATAGATTGTGATAACATGAGAGAAACTAGCTTTTCGCTGTCCGTAAGAGAGTAACTATAGCAACGAGGCTGCATGTGGTACTCATTTTTCAGATAATATGATTACACTCCAAGCAAACGTTTACAGTTATCTGTTGGTGACTAAGTCTACCTCCATTGTGTAGAGTTACTTAGGAATGATTTCATGCGGCTGTTCCAGATCATGATATCTGGGAGTGAAGGACACGGAAGACCCGCTCACACAATAGACCTACTGTAGGCCCCCTTCAGTCATTTACACACGGGCAGGCCCTTGTTGTTTGCCCTTGCCCCTTACAGCTGTTTTTTTTATTTTTTATATAATCTTTCTTCGTCAACGCCATGTGATTCTGGGCCTGCCGTTGCCAACCCTGGGTTGCTGTGGCAGTATTTGAAGGAATTTCTCCGCACCCAGTATAATGATCAAGATTTCTGGTCTGTAGAGATTTAAAGTGCCAGTTCGTAGAACTACAGCCACATTTATTTTCATTTAAGCATTACTCGTTAGGATGGTGTTCAGACGAAAAGTAGGCAGTGTATGTTTGTAATGTATGTACTGTTCACATTTTCTTTTTGATGCTGAAATGTTTGCACATTTTGAGACCATGATTTTTACACTGATTTTAATACTTTTGCCAGTGTTCGTCAGTCATTCTGTGTGTGTTTGTAAGCGATGTGCGATCTTGCGTGTCTGAATGCTTGTTTTCTGTTCAAACAGATGTGAGAGAAAACGGTTGCTCTGGTTACCAGCCTTGTTGGTTAAGTAGGTCACATGGTCACTCACTGATGTAAAGTCTGCTCTCATCTGTGGTGAGTTCATTGGCACTGTTATGCCATAACTCGTTCCTCAAACACGCTTGCGAAATTAACAGACAAGTAGTGGCTGTTTTTTGTGTGGAAAATGAGAGCCGAGCGTCTAAATCCTGACTGGTGCCAAAGAAACTGACTTGGACCAACAGGACTGGTATCCTGGACAGACTTTGTTGTAAAGCAAATTGAGAATCTTCCCACTGGAATGTAATGTCAAGTTTTTTTTCACCACTAGGTGGCATCATTCAACTATTTGCCTGTATATAAATTGTTGGATTTTTTTTTTTTTTCATTTGAAATATCTCTTCAGTTTAACAGTAACGTTCCATCGCTGCAGGATGCATTGATAATTTATGAAAGTAATTACAGGAAGTTCTCCGTCAACTCAAACAGGCTGGATTCGTCAGTGAAACACGCCACTGCTGCCACTCCAGGGTCATGAATGCACTTTGTATTTGTTTGTGTGAGTGTTATATCGTCTGAGTGTGTTTGACTGTCTGTGTTTCAAAGAGACTTCTTTTCTGTGTGCCGGTTGAGTGAGATTATTGCCAGCGCACTCAATGCCTTGCGCCTTGTACAACTGATGACAGAAAAGTAAAAAAAAAAAAGAAGAAAAAAAAGTTTAGAACTCTGAAATGTACGTTTTTTTTGTTGTTTTTTTTAAACAGTACACTTATCTGGTACAGAACTTATATCTGTTGTTTGTCCTCTTTGTCTATTGTATGAGAAAAGCCATGTTTATAATTCAATTTGGTTTGTGACCAATAAGCCTGTTTATATCAAATCTGTATATCAGTGGTACGCATATTTTTTTTATATATATATTTTTATTTTCTCTGTTTTTTTAACTCAAAATTCTAAGCATGATTGGCATCTTTAAGGCCCACCGGGGCTCTGTGGTCTGCTGATGGCAGGACTGATCGGCCTATTTGCAGGATGACATCATGAGATTGTCTATGACGGCTGGCACTTTGTAAAGTGTTGCTAATGATGAAAATAAATAATAAAAGATATTTATTTCACATTTCTTGGTGATGTGTTGATTGCTTGAGATATAGAGCATGTTAGGGTAATGCATTTTTATGTATTAAAACTTTTACTGTTGTGCGAAAGCTGTTTTTTGTAATTAAAAAAAACTTAATTCTTAATATATATACATTTTATTAACATAGTATGACCCTGCAACTTGCAAAAGTTATTTATATTTATGAATTTATGGTTTGTAATATTTTACATTTATTTATATTTAAAATGTTGTTTCAAGATGTTTTTGGCAACATAAAAGAAAAAAAGTATAAATACATATATATATAGTTTAACTTGCAACGGTTTTGTGATGTGTGGTTCTTTTATGTTTTTGAAAGAATTAAACCTATACATGTCACCCACCTGCCCATATTAATGCAACATGTGTACATATTATATGGAAGTCATTTGTATTTAAATGGACCCTGAAAAATGGAGGGGCAGTTGCAAAAATCATTTAGATGTAATAAAACTCATAATTGCATAAATCTTTTTTTAGTTTATTTGAAACCAGAGACAGAGTTCATTGACTTAATAACAATATTTAAAAGGCAAAACATTCAAGTTTACTGTAGTAACAAGCAGTTATGAATGAACCACCAAAAGCACACAAACTGATTATTTTAAGTAAAGAATCATAGCATCGTATTCACAGTTCCCCATCTGACCCACAATTGTGGCAAACATAAATGGAAGCACCATCAGCGCAGGCTTCATGAGCACATGCCCTGCACTGACAACATTGTAGCCACACCTCTCTCGGCCTGGAGTAGTTCTCCAAACAGACGATGCAAAAATCTTCTTTCTCAGAGTCACTGTCGTCTGTATGCTCTTTCTTCTTGGTTTTCTTTAGGCCTACCTTAGTTTGTTTCAAGTGTGTTCTTTGTCAGTTTTCTCTAAACCTTTGTTGGCTTTTTCTTTGCTTTTGCTTTCTCCCTCTCCAAAGCCTCCTTCTCGGGGATGCCTGTCAGGATGGCCAATTTTTTGTTACTTTTGCGTTACTTTTTAAATATGGGCCGAGCTTGAGTGTTTGTTTGTAATATAAGAAGTGATACTGATATTACAATAGTCAGTCTTAACAGTTTACGTGATCTGGCTCTTTTTTTGTATTTATTTATTTATTTTATATATATTAAACGTGTGTGCGGTAAGAGCATCTACAGCATATCTCATTGGCTAAAACACACAAGGAAATGCGTTGTGAAAAATAATATCACAGACATCGCAAAACACAGACATGGCAGATTCAGATGGGATTAAAATCACCAAGTACGTCTGTGAAATAAAACCCCTCTAACGACCCCCTGTGAAACTAGTCCCGTCCGAATAGGGCTTTACCTTTAGTCATTATTTAGATAGCACACATATTCTGAATGCCTTTGGCAGAATTCAAATGAGCCGTTTTAATCTACATTAATCTAGAAAAAAAAAAATCAATCTATGCCCACCCCTAGTATTCATACACCGAACACAATGCTCTGTATTTCTGATTTCTAGCAACATGAGGTCATGAGACTTGTCATTCAATAAATAAGAAAACAAAGTTACTGGCGTTACTTTTTTTTTAAAGTAACTCAATTATATTACTCTAAAATTAAAAAGTAAGGTGTTAGTTTACTAGTTACTTGGAAAAAGTAATATTATTACGTAGGGCTGGACAATAATTCGATATCAATATATATCGCAATAGATTTTTTTTGCAATAACAGGGATATGATTTTTAAACACATTTCCGATATTTTGATATACATTTGAATAAATAATTATTTTATTCATTAGCATTTGTCACTGAATGACATTCAGTGCTCAGCCGTCAGAAAAAGCGGAACAGAATTGCGTGATGACATACATCGCAGACACGCTGCCAACGCTCTGTCAGTACACGCTCAGCAGTAGTTGGTCTGGTTAAGCTCCGTCTCAGAAAGTTTTAGCAACAAAATGAGAACTCCTGAAAGCAGTACAGATGTTCTTACTGGAATTAGTTCCATTAGTCTTTGGGTTTAAGTCGTTTTTTCATAACGTGATAGGCCCTTAAGCCAAAAAAAACTAATGACTCAAAAGACTTTATTTGATAGTTTATTTCACATTCCTTGTTTGTAAAGGCTAAATACAAATAAAAGTGAACTTTTTTTTTTGGTACTGTTTTTATAAAGAAAAAAAAAAGTATATATACTGTATATATATATAATTTTAATAGGAGCCTGGAGGTATTATAGACTTTACAAATGTAGTTTGCAGACAAACATTGTGTGTGTTCTCTGCAGTTTTTTTCCTGAGGCTTTTTAAAATTGTCCATATCGAAATCAGAATTATATCGTATCTGTCACATGGTAGCGTGCCCTGTCTGTCTGTATGTTGTTATTTCTAATGTCTTGTGCTTCAGTATGTTTGTTTATATTGTGCCATGTGCTCCAGGTCTTGTGTTTACCTTTTGTATCCTCATGTTGTCCCTCGTTTGTGACTCCACCCCGGACTCCAGGTGTTCCACATTATCCTTTGATTGTGTATAGTATTTAAACTGTGTCTTGTTCAAAGCCCTTTTGTCGATTGTTAACGTTTCATGTACAGTAGATGTGTATACTCCGCATTGCTCACTGCTTGTTCCTTATCCTTTCTTGTTTTGTTTAAATAAATGTTTAGTTCTGATAGTATTCCTGCATCCAAGTTCTCCGTGTTCGCGAGGAAGCGCGGGCGCGAGTGTTACGAGCCCACATTGTGACAGAACAATTGACCAACGAGAGGATGGCGTTCACTCCCACAAACGCGTTCATCGTTGTGGATTTCGGTCCTTATTCGCAGCCCCGCGCACCGTGCGGAGGGGTCCGCCTCCGAAGACATCTCGTTCTGCCGAGCTGTGGGATGCGGTTTCGGTTTCATACTTGCGGTTCGGACCGCCATGCTTGTCGCCTCCAGCGATCATTTTGCCAGAGGAGTGGAGGGGAATCACGGAGATGGGTGCACACGCACTCGAGATGGTGGACGAGGAAGCAGACGCCGATCCAGCCTCGGGGTTGCCAGAGCCGTCAGAAACCCTCAGGATGCCTAAACCATCATTTGGGTTGCCAGCACCATCTAAACCCCCCGCGGTTCCCAAACCGCAAAAAGGGGATTCTTATCCTCTTTCACTGTGAGAGGGGCCGTGTTTAACCCTTTCAGTGCCAGTTACTCAACCTAGTGCACTGTTTTTAGCCCAGTCAATACCGGTTGTACAGCCAGGAGTGCTGTATGCTGCTCAGTCGGTTCAGTTTTTTCAGTGGAAATAGCAGTCACCCATCCTAGTGGCTTCTGACCCGCTAACGATGGGTTCTGACACCACATTCCAGCGAGAGGGGCTGTGTGGTGTGCAGTCTGGCTCAGTTACACAGCCAGGAGAGCTGTGTAAAACCCAGTCGGTGCCGGTAACACCGCCAGGAGAGCGGTTGAAGCCCGCAAATAACGGTCCCACACCCGTTACACGGTACGAGGAACGGTGTGTTACTCAATCGGTCCCGGTTACGCAGCCTGAGAAGCTGCAGAAGGCCCTCATTGTTCCCAGCCAAGTTTTAACGGGTCCTAGCCCCGTAACACGGTACGAGGGGCCGTGTTCTACCCAGTCAGTCCCAGTCACGCAGCCAGTCGAGCTTCAAGAGGTCCTCGCGTTGCATAGTCCGCATGTTAGGGGTCCCACTCCCGAATCACGGTACGAGGAGCCGTGTCAAGTCCAGTCAGTCCTGGTTTCTCAGCCTGTCGAGCTATCAGAGGTCTGTGACCCGGACTCATGGTGGCCGGATCCGCCAGACCCGGTCTGTGACCCGGACTCATGGTGGCCGGATCCGCCAGACCCGGTCTGTGATCCGGACTCATGGTGGCCGGATCCGCCAGACCCAGTCTGTGATCCGGACCCATCATGGCCGGATCCACCAGACTGTGCATTGCTCACTGCTTGTTCTTCATCCTTTCTTGTTTTGTTTAAATAAAAGTTTAGTTCTGATCGTATTCCTGCCTCAGAGTTCTCCATGTTCGCGAGGAAGCGCAGGCGCGAGTGTTACGAGCCCACATTGTGACAGTATCAACCAAAATGAAGAAATATATTTTGATATAAATTTTTGCCATATCGTCCAACCCTATTATTAAGTAACTCATGTTACTTGTAATGCGTTACCCCCAACACTGGCTACGAGAAATATTCTTAACCATTTCAAAGGGTGATTTTACAACTCTTGTCTTATGTAAACTTATGTATTGAGATACTAAGAGATACCTGAAAAGTTAAGCCTTCTTGGTCTATGTCATTGCCCCTTTTCCTCAACAACCGATTTTTTATTTATTTTTTTTAAGTACAAAAATGGTGGGACAAGTTGTTAGAAAGCTTTAAGCTTTTTAAGCCACTGCCCCTGCAGAGTTTTTCTCCAACTCTAAACAAAAAAAACCTGAACCGGCTAATTAAGGTCTTCAGGATGCAGTTAGGTATGTTTTTTCCAGGGTTTTTCAGGGTTGGAGCTAAACTCTGCAAGAGAGTGGCCTTCCAGTTTCAACTTTCTCCACCCCTGCTATATTAGTACTGTACCTTAGGCACTAGCAAACACAATATTACTGCATAGCTTTAAGCTTTATCTACATTCTAAAACGTTGCATACTGTCAGAATGCTGCATGCTCAGCTTAAATAACTGACATTTGGGTATGTTTACTGCACACGTAGGCATACTTACCATCAGGATCCCGCAATTAACTCATTCCTCCTATTGATGCTTTATGTCTTATTGCTTGTATCCACTTTTGTCTCCCTATTGTTGGCTTTTATGGTTTAGTAGCTTATAAAAACATAGTTCTTGTTTGCCGTACACCTTGTCATACAGCAGCTCTTAGGTATTGTTCTGTTTTAGAAATGACAAGGAGGCAGCATCCTGCAGTCTAAATCGATGGATTGGGGTTGGACTATTAACCTCAATGAATCCCCCGGCCTCCCGGGTGGGCATGGCATAAATGTTCAATCGAGATTGAACAATAGGAGGAATTCAAGCACATTTACACAGCAAGATGAAACAATCTTTAAATGAAAGAGGAAAACTTAAAAAACTAACAAACAAAAACAAAAAAACGTGCAAGTAAGCTGTAAAGTTACTTCATAAAGATGACAATATTTCTAAGTATAACACTAAAATAAAATACACTATAGGTAAAACACTTAAAAATATAAACTCATATGTAGTCATGTTTACTTATTTATACTGCATATTATCTATATTTATATCAATTTAAAAGCCTAATTACTATTAAATTAAACTGGCTTGTGTAATAGATTAAGGAGATAATAATTATATAAAAAATAAAGTAATTATAAAAATAATATAAAAGAAAAAAAAATCTGATTATTTTATCTTCAAACAATGTTTTACTATGCAGCGTCCTTTAATATGGAGTAAGAGAAGCCTGGGGAGTGGCTTTATTGCATCAGACATGTGTCACGTTGCTGGAAGCTGATTGGTCAAATTCCATTTTGAGCTCTCTAACCCAGAACATAACCTGCCCCGGAGCAGGTTAGCAGTGTAGCTTAAGTTACTATGGCGATGAACCCTGCTAAAAGTCAAACCAATTTCATGGTACCTAAAACCCAGGATTGGTGCTAACTAAACTTAAACTTACCTGGCTAGCAGCTAATCTGACTTCATGGTACAGGCCCCAGGTTTATTTAATGTAAACAGGATTTAGGCTCAGATCCTGGCGGGTTATGATTGGTTGAAATTGCGAGATCACATCTGATTGGTGAGAGAGCACGACTGACGCAGACTGACTCACGTGGGAAAAGAACAATATCTTGAAACTGTAGAAAATAATTACGATGGTTCATTAAAGTCTTTATTAAAGTTTAAAACTTACGACGGCGTTGTAGTGCTACCAAGAAAAGAAAAAGAATCTAAATCTACGAGATTAAAGTCGTAATATTTAGAGAATAAAATCTTTAAAGAATAAAGAGCACCCAGAGATATTCTATGCTTTTAAAATCTGGCAGTTTTATAGCTTGCTATAAACTTCAAACAAAGAGGAAAAACACATTAAATTGAAAGCTGAGCTGTTTTTTATCAAAAGCAACAAAGCAGAGCATTATTGCGATGGCTGGGTATCTGACATGTAATGACAAATAATGAATATATATAGTATAATACAGCAATCTGATCAGTAAAGAGCTTGAACAACACATTGTAAGACACAATATAAACCTGAAAGCTGAGACTTTGTTTAAAAAGACTGAGTTTGTCTAAAGGGACAAATGGGTGGTGCACTGTAAATAACGAATCCAATGGAAGACATGAAATATTTTTCCAAGCATATGACCCCGCGAATATTACACATGATATCATTTCTGCTAATAATCCCACATAAATGCCTTTGTGGTGTATTAAAAAAGAGTTAAATAGGAGAGTTACAGCGCCCCCCAAAGGAATGTCGACTGAGTGTGTGAGCTGATGTTAAAAGTTGTTCCTGTTCAGTATTTTAATAAATATCCTATTCTTGATATTAAGCGGTTTCCGTGAGTTCTTAGATCTCATCCCAGTAAGATGACAACAATATTCAAATATGCCTAAATTCATTTAATCTAAATTTAATTTAGTTTTAGATTTTTTTTACTTAACTAAAACGCAGTCGCAGTCATTCTCCACAACCCTCTAATAAAAACTCTTGCTCTGCTTGAGAAAAAAATTGAGCTTGCTCTTTTGCCATTTCTTCAACCAATCAAAGGGGTTGTGATCAGTGTTTCTAATATAGTACATGTTGCCTTTTAAACCAACGCACGAACGCGCAATAAGACCCGCTTAGCGTCGGGTCCTGATCACACTGTCGGGTAGGGCTGCACGATTTTGAGAAAAAACCTAATTGTGGTTTTTCTGACAAATATTGCGATTGCGATGCGATTTTCGATTTTTGGGTTTGATACTTCGATAAATGCATAAAACCTAAAATTATCAATAAAATATGTTACTTTTACGACACAGAGGGTTAAATAAACTATATACATAGTGA
>JAUMHG010000092.1:1111915-1128365 GCA_032359395.1 Enteromius anoplus | reverse complement strand
AGATTCCTATTCGTCGGTCACCGACGTGACGTCTCCGTTCCCTTCTTCAGGGAACGAGGGTTACAATACGTAACCGAAACGTTCACCCAAAAATGAAAATTGTTTATTAATTACTCACCCTCATGTTGTTCCAAACCCATAAGACCTTCTTTCATCTTCGGAACACAAATTAAGATATTTTTGATGAGATCTGAGAGCCATCTGTCCCTCCATAGACAGCAATACAACTGAAATGATCCAGGTCCAGAAACCTCGTAAAAAAATCAGTAAAACAATCCATGTGACATCAGTAGCTCAACTTCAGTTTTGCGACACTAGGAGAATACAAAACAAAAATAATATAATTTACTCTATCATTTTTCTCTCCTGACTTACATCTTCAGTCATTTTAGATAGTAGAATGATGTTATTTTTGTTTTCTTTGTGCAAAAAAAGTATTCTCCGAGCATAACTTCGGATCGGATGGCTCTCAGATATCATCAAAAATATCTTAATTTGTGTTCTGAAGATGAACAAAGATCTATGAGTTTGAAACAACACGAGCGTAAAGTAATTAATGAAAGAATATGAATTTTTGGGTGAACTAACCCTTTACGTCTATAGTCTAATATAAGTTGTTACATAATAGTCGTTATAAGTCTAAACTGAAAACTGCTACTGTCATGTTTTGTGATCTAGCTAGTTTTCTGTCAGTCTTCTCTTGCACTTACCTCATGTCTCAAGGTCTGAGACTACTGGACCTGAGTGTGGAAAAGCAACTATACAGTTCCCACCACAGTACTTTTTTGCTTCTCCATTGAAATCCAAGCTTTTTTAAATGATAAAAGTGTTCTGCAGTGACACTGCACATTTAATTATCATTTGTCTCTCATTTCATCACCAAATATGCTGCCACAACAATTAGTAAATATTCATAAATCTGTTTTAAATTAAAACTCCTAAATATCTGAGGAAACACAGTTTCTGAGCAAGTACTGTAAGTAGGCCTGTTTCTGCAAACCTGTTAATGAATATGACATAACGACACAGGACAAATTAAATAAATTTCCCTCAAAATCAAACCAAACAGCTTCCAATTTAATCCCCATTGCCATAATGACTTGTGGGTAAGGCAAGAAAGCAATTACTTTAATTTCAATAACTCATTTGTAACAAAAAAAAAAAAGAATTTCAATCGTAATTCAACTGTTTGACCTGTTTTTATGATCATAGGTCTTGTCATGCTTGGAATTCTTTAATTGGAATATCTCACTTAGAAACTCGTAGAAAAAGAAATATTTCAACACTAGTGAGGGAAAAAAATGGATTTTTATGAATAGTTAAACAGCTTCACACACAGGGACTTGATTCCATTAAAATTCTCTGCAGGAGAAATAATGGATGTGTCTCTTTTCTGCTCTGCTGGTTGAAAACGGAAATTCAAACAGTCTGCTCTCATTGAAGATAACACACCTTTTTATTTATGGATTTATACGGTTTTATCTAAGTGCCAGTTATTCCCCTTATTTCCTGTCCTTTTTCCATTTAGCAACTGAATTTCTCAGAGTTAAACATGTGAAGTAAGCAGGTTTTCTGCTGGTGAAAAGTCCAGTTTTGTGTTAGTGATGCAGTGCCATTGTTTTTACGCTCTTAAACTGTACATAAGAGGACAAATAAACTGTCCTTTAAAACAGACATACATTGTGACTTGAGTTAAATACCCTATGCATATTATCAGTTTTCGTATGACAAAAAAAATATTACTTATTATATTACAGTAATTAGGCTATATTTATGTTCATGCTTTTTCTTTTTACCTCGTTATAATGTCCTGTGTTTCTTTTGCGTAATCAGAACGATAGGTTTCAGCACCTTTGAGACCTCTTTAATATGAATTCTTAATTCTCATTCTGAGGAAAGTGTGCCATTTGTCTTTTGAAACACATTTTGTACCTTTTCTTTCCACACAAAGTACAACAATATTGATAATCAATAATTTAGTATGGTAAAATTACATTTTCTTATCAAGGCTACTATTGACCATTTTGGATTGACCTTCAAGCAGGATATGCTTTGAATGTAACAAAGTTAAATCATTTTATGCACCAAACCTGAGAGATACTAAGAATTTACTTAGTTCTCTGTTTGTAGTCCT
Organism: Enteromius anoplus; assembly: GCA_032359395.1. NCBI lineage: Eukaryota > Metazoa > Chordata > Actinopteri > Cypriniformes > Cyprinidae > Enteromius > Enteromius anoplus. The sequence goes on along the minus strand of JAUMHG010000092.1, from coordinate 1,126,231 downwards.
GCATGAACGAATGAAGGAATTAATTATTATTTTTTAATCATGGAATTGTTTACAACAAGTTTGCTATTCTCTCATTTAAAGGGATGTTTAACAGAAGACAGAAACTTATTCAAGTTTGAAACAACATGAAGGTGAGCAAATGATTATTTTGGGGAAAAAATATCCCATTTCAAAGAGGCAAATGTTATTAACCTATAGAAGTATCTGCTCACCGTGACAATCGAATAGGAACAGCTGCATCGATTCGAAGTGATTAGAAATCGCACAATGCAAACTAACAAAAATGCAGTTATCAAGGTGACAGGAATGACAGATAAACAAGGGTGCGCTCAGGACACTTCTCCCCCTCGATCTGCGCTGTTGTTCAGCCACGAAACCCAATGCTGCTCATCTTCGCATGGTCCCGTATCATATATCTTATCATTGAGTCAAGGTTTTCCATAAATAGTCAACTGGGAATTCAAATAAATTATTCATGAAGATTTTTGAGCGATCAATCCTTGGTGGTTGGACAAACCAAGGCCGCCTTCTTGCCTGGCTGCTTGTTTTGAAGAAGTTGAGGCAGATCAGGTGGGACTGTCAGACGGTGACTGAGGAGTCTGCTGCGTTTTGAGTGATGAAACCTTGTTGCAGACGCAGGCTTGAGCGCACTGTTGCCCCGCGCCCCTCGGAGCGCACGCCGGTGCCATCCTCTAAAGGCGTCATGGGTTTTGAGTGGTGAGAAAAGCGATTAATGTGATATTGATCATAACATTAATTCAGTGGCAGGCTTTGGGTTGGCTGTAATAACGGAGTATTACTTTGTTCCCAAGCGTGTCCTGAAATTCATGTCCAGTCAATATCCCATTAGAGAGGTGTGTTAGTACTTGTGTGTGTATGTGTGAGAGATACAAAGATTGTTGGTTAGAAGGATGCAGTAAAAATCACATTATAAATCATTTATTAGGTAGACATATGGCTGGCTGTAAAAATCAATGGTGATTATTGGTGGCACATCAGCACGCTGTAACTTTACATACACTCGATATTCTTCTTTTGTTAGTTAAAGGGGAACAGCTTAGACATAAACACAATGCAATAATACATGATAGAAAGTTACAGTACTATTTGGAATGGTTAGGATTTTTTTATACTTTTAAAAGATGCTCACTTATGCTCACCAAGGCTGCATTTATTTGAGAAAAAATACAGTAAGTATGTACAATTTTAAATAGCTGTTTTCGTTTTGAATGTATTTTAAAATGCAGATTAGTCCTGTAATGGTATAATTTTCAGCAGCCAATCTCCAGAATTCTAAAGCATTCTTTGATAAAAAAGATAGTTAAAAAAATAGCATTTATTTAGATTTGATTAATTATAGTTTGCCAAGCTAAAGCAGCAGCCTCAGCAAAAAATAAATAAATAAAAAATTTAAATATCATTTAAAATGAATAATTACAAAAATGTTATATTAAATGATAAAATATTAATATTAAAAAGATCATCATTAAAGACTGATGATTTTATTTTACATCACAAAAAATAAATTACATTTGAAAATACATTAAAATTGTCACAAATGAGAACGTAAAACGTGCGAGTTCATGCGCAAGTAGGTTTAATAAAAGCTCAGGGTCAGGAAAAGCAGAAATCGAGCGCCGGCAAACAGAGTCAAAGGAGGCAAAGGCAATAGAGTAAACGATAAACAAAGCAAGAGTCCGAAATACCGTGAATCAGTCCGTGGGGCGAGACAGAGAGGATATCCAGATACAGGCAGAAATTCAGCAACGAGTCAATCCAAATGACAGAACACAATGAATACAGGAACACGAATGAACTTGGCTAGGGTTAACGGCAAAACATAGAAACAATGATCTGTGACAGACAGACAAACAGACTGGTATATATACACAGGTGGCACTGATTGAATGATTGACCCAAACTAGCAACAGCTGTGAGGAGAGGTTCATTATGGGGAATGGAGTCCAGGAATGAAAACAGACATAAACACTCACACAGTTTATGGAGGACTGGAGTGCCATCCAAAGTCTTGCTGGCACATCCAGCTGATCGTTACAAAAATACAGTTATTTTAAATTGCAATTTTATTTTAAAATTTTATACAGTTTTATTGTATTTTTAATGAAATCCCTTTTAGTTACTCAAACTATTTTTGCCAGTATATGTATACATATTTACAAACTTATTAACTAAGAAACCTTAATGACTTATTATTTCTTATTAATTTACTTATTTTCTAAGGTAATGTACAAAGCAAATATGACAACATCTGCTCAAAAAAAAAAAAATTGCAGCATTCACTTAATTGTGATAAAAGAAAGCAAATATGATTTGTTATATGATTAATCTTTAACAATCATGAGTTTATTATTTTATCCAGCATATATGATGGGGAGATTAGAGTTCTATTCATCCTTCTTCCCCTATACTCCTTCTATGTTCAAATTTAAATCTTAATTTCTTCTAACTTAGTCCTCTCCACCCTTCCCTTCAAGTCTTTACTTCCCTGTCCTAATTTGCTCTTTCCCTCTAAACTCTCTCTCTCTCTGTTCTCGCCTAGGGTTTAATTAGTATGAACTCCGCATCTCACGCTATGACATCTGGCTACTCGGCTGTTGTTTTGTCAGAGACTGTTTGTAGATCTCATATTTTCCTTCCAGTCTCTCTCCTTCCTGAGTGTCTGATGGCTTTTAGGACACTATAGGGACATTATATTTTATAATATGTATCAACACTGCTGAGTGAAGTTGAGCTAATTTGAGGAAGAGCATAAATCACAGTTGGGGAGGAATCTGTACGAGACGAGAGTGTGGGGATGTTATAGAGACCGTGAGTGTGTAGAACAGATGGAAGCTGAAGAATGATGGCCCATATCATTCATATGTGCCGCGGCTCTGTGTGTCCACACATTGGGCTGAGCTACAGGTGGCTGTTATATATGACATATTGTCGGAGTTAATAAACGCAGGGATGATAGAGCAGATGTTCCCGTGTGAAGACTGGTGGGATGTCTGGATGTGTGGTGGGATGGCGAATGATGATGTCATCTAGCCATGCAGAGCCGAGGTTGGCTTGTAGGTGCTTGGGGAAAAATTGATTCACCGATACATCATGATGGTTACTGAAATGTTTCTGGATTGATCCAGAGAAAAGGGAATATTAATAACATCTGCCTATTGAAAAGCATATGCAGAACTAAACATGACAGATAATTGCCATGTACTGCATAAGAGTGTGAAAGCAGAGGAGAGGGCATGTTTGGAGTAGCATTTCTACCACAGACTAAATGTGTTTACACACAAACAAACACATGATAGAGCTTTAAGGAAAATATAACTGCTAAACTAATAAAAAAGATGCATAAGCTTTGTTTTACATTAAAGGACACAAATTAAAAGGGAATACATAGAATAGTAAATACTGTTAATGTATAAAATATTATAATTTTTATACATACCATTTAAACATATCTTATCCCTTCACAAAGGCTAATCGTAAAAATTATAGAATATTTTTTCATTTTAAAATAACCACCCCCCCAGAGATGAAAAGTTTGAGAAGAAAAGCCTTAATTGTGAGATATACAGTAGGCCTAAGCTAAGATTTTAACGATTCAATCTTAGAAGTGCAAGAAAGAGCTTATATCTTGTAATTCTGTCTTTTTGATATATGTATATATTATTTGTTATTTATATCTGGATTGTTAGATCTCTCCATCTCTCCATCTGCTCTGACTCATCTGTGCTGCAGCTGCTGCTTTGGGCAAATTCAAAACATGCCGCCAGGAGAATCCTTCATTTCTTTCAGTTCTTTCCGTCCGGAAATGTAGCGGAGCTGAGAGGCTCGCCACCTCCTCGGAAGGTTGTCTAGAGCAGCTAGATTGGTTCAACCACCAAGGAGGTAAGCGATCGCACCCCTTATACAAACTGGCGCAGCAGATCCTTGTGTGGGCTCGGGACAGACTCCTCTCACTGAGAGCCGTCTACATTCCCGGGCATCTAAATGCATGGAAAGTTCCTAGGTTTGCTTTTAGGAGAAAAGCGTACCAATTTCGGTCTTCCCTTTTGACCTTGCACTCTCACCCCGCATGTTTACGACCAGATCCTTGTCTGGGTCCGGGACAGATCCCTCTCACATTCCCAGGCATTAAAACATAGGAGCAGACAGGGGCTGAGGCCCGGGGAATGGATGCTTCACCTCGAGGTGCTGGAGCAGATCTGAAGAGTATATTACAAGGCAGAGGTAGACCTCTTCGCTACAAGAGAGAATGTGTCCTCTTTAGTTAATCCAGCTCCACTGGGGCTGGATACCCTGGTACAGACATGGCCGAAGCTTTGTCTGTACGCTTTTCCCCCAATTGCTCTTCTCCCAGGAGTTCTGCATGGAGAGAGTGCTCCAGGAAGTGGTGAGTCTACTACTTGTAGCGCTGTTCTGGCCAGGCCAAGTATGGTTCTCGGACCTGACGGACCTCCTAAACGGCCCTACATGTGAAACTCCGATCAGGAGGGATCTCCTCTTACAGGTGGGGGGCACCATCATGCACCCTCACCTGGAGCTGTGGAAACTGAGAGTGTGGCCCCCCAGAGGCCGCAAATCTTAGCCACAGGTCTCTCAGCCAAGGGTTTCGAGACCATCCTCCAATCCAGAGCCAAAGTCTTCCTGTACCCACAAGCGGGTTACAGTCCTAAGGTACCTACGGGCACACCTTAGCCAGTATACTGACATACATCAACAGAGCTACCCTGTGGAGAAAGTCAGAGCAGTTGCTTGTATGCTTCGGTCGCCCAAAAGAAGGGGCCTCCAGCGACCAAGCAGACTTTAAGATGTTGGATAGTGGATGCCATCAATCTGTCATATGAGTCCTCTGGTCTCCCACCGAGGCTAGGAGTCAGAGTGCACTCGACACGAGGTGTGGCGGCCTCGAAGGACCTGCTAGCAGGGGTTCCGATGGCCGAGATTTGCAAGGGTGGTCTGCCCCCCCACACATTTGTCCGGTTTTACAGATTGGATCTGCAAGCCACTCTAGGCTCCTCTGTTTTACTGTCTTAGCTGTGCACAAACACACACTAGACAGGGATTTTAAAGTCCGGGGGCGTGGGCTTCTCATTCCCATAGCGTCTCGTCGACATGACGTCCCAACTATTTATTGGCTGCTTTTACACACGATTCAGAGCTGTCACGCTGGAGATGTTCCCATAGTGTCTCGTCAACGCGGCATCTTGTTCCTTCAAGGAACTAGGGTTATATACGTAACTTAGAGATGTTTTCAGTGTCACATGATTCGTACCAAAATCATTCTAATATGCAGATTTGCTTTTCAAAAAAAAATCTCATTGTTATCTTTGTAGAAAAGTGCTACTTAATGTTTTTTATTAGTTAATGCTAAATAAAATAATTTTTTTTTTCAAAACACAAAACAGACCCCAAAACCTTGAAGGTTAATGTATAGAATTCATTAAAAAAGGTACAGTAAGACTCCCTGAATCAAAACCGAACTGAATTGTGAGGTGCCTAGTGGGAGAGAACACAAGAAAAAAAGGAAAGATATCGATAGAGGCAGAGACAGAAAAAAGGGAAGAGTGACAGACAGAAACCTTCTTAATCAGGGCGTCTTATTCCAATCGTCTGCCGTAGATTAGGCCTGAGATTGCTTTGGTGTATAGGGGGATTAGAATTGGTGCCATTGTCACCCAAACGTCTGCCTCTCTCCCCTAAACTTTCTGAGATAGTCTGTCTGCAGATTGGCATCGGGTGAAAATCTCATTATAAAGACAGAGATGCCATCTTTGGGCAGCGTGCTCTCCACCCTTTTCCGTTTAACTGCTTTTGAAGTCACTTGAGATTTAAAGGAGGTACTTTTCTCGGCCAAGGAAAAGACTCCTTGTTAGAAATGATTTTTCGATTTGGTGACAGTGCCAGAATGTGAGAAAGCATTGTTAGTGTGTGGTGACTTCATTTCCAGGGAAAAAACTGTGGTGATTCAACAGCCATTGAGGTTGAGTCATTCCTCGCGAAAACTTTGCATGCTATCCACAAAAATGAGTGGGAGGAAAGAAGAGGGGATTTGGCTAGAAAGAAAAAGAGAAAAACACTTGGGGTACCCAATTAGGGTCTAAAAGATGACACGTCGGATATCGACATTGACAGTCTCACCATGGTAACCGGTTTCGTCTGAACCGTCTCTTTCCCTCCCCCTCTCTGTCTTTTTTCCCGCTGTCGCTCCTCGTTCTCGTTGCATATTAAAAATTTTCATGAGACGTATTGGAGTGGGTGTCCACCTGAAGCTCTGAAGCACAGGTGCGATGAGTCTAATGGGATCTACATGCAAAACAGCTGCAGTTAGTGTGAGAGAAAGGAAAACAAGAGCAAAATAAAATCCAAACAAACAGGCACGCAGACAAAACAGGTCTAGACAGTTTTCTTTACGTACATACTCCCTGTGGTTTCACAGCTCCATGCTGGTGTTCAGAATCGAAGAGCAGACCTACATTAAAACACGTTGAATAATTAAAATTTGCTTCTATTGTGTTGAGGCATTAGGATGGATCCATATACATTAGGATGGATCCATATACACAAATAAAAAATTCTGGCCAAGATATATGATACATGTGCTGCATAAAGATTCTGTATATAGTGCACAACTGATTAAATAAATGTTTTAGATGGAAGAAAACTGAACATTTACAAACGTTTCCTAACTACACGTGACGCAACAAAATTCCAGAGACAAGCAATTTGGGTCTCCGCACTAGACGTGATGCGACACCACGACGCGACAGAATCAAATATCACAACCATAAGTGGTTGAGGGTGGGCTCTCTCTGGACGCACTCTGTATTTGCAATGAAATGGATACATTTATAATCTAATTAATAAATATTAAAGCTCTTTAACATCATTAAATCTTCATACTGGGTGACTGATAACATGATTTTCATGGAATACACTCTTTGGCTTGCAGTAAATTCATAGTTTTAGCGGTAATCTTTGCTTTAATTTATTTTCAAGATCTGAGGTAGGCTACTATCTGCTGTTGCTTACAGTATGGCTATAAGGTCACATTATATGATATTCAAACTCCTATTGAACATGTTTAATCACCTGAGATGATCTACTGTCATAGTTTGTATGTTGTTGTTCTAGCCGTGACGTTGCGGAAATAGGCCTACTGTATAAACCATTTTTGAACAATATAAATATTACATTTATTATAAATAATAAATGTGTAATTATTTGTAAATATGAAATATATAAATTTAGATTTATATATGAGTATAGATAAAAATGTAAATAGGCCATAAGTAAATTTCAGTTAAATATAAGTTAAGTTAAATATAAGTAATTAAATTATTATTCAAAATTTATGTTCAATGTTAATATTTATGTTTATTCATTTTTTTACTTGGATTTTCTTTTAATATATCACAAACCCTTATGTTTTGTGGTACAAGGTCACAAACACACACACACTCTCACACACACATACATACATTTATACACATATGTGTTTATCTGTGGTTTGTTAGATTTAGCTGAAACACTATTTGAAAATCTGAAATCTGAGGGTGCATCAGTTAAAGTTGTCCAAAAGAAATCCTTAGCATTGCATATTACTAATGAAAAATTAAGTTTTGATATAAAAAAAGTTAATAATGCATAATTTTGATCCATATAATGTACTGTATTGTTGACTATTGCTACAAATATACCCATGCTATATACAGTGTGTACTGTATATATACTGTACACACACACACATAGGTTTTCATACATGGATTAAAATCCCTGCTGTATGCAAACCCAGAATTAAAAACACACAGAAAAGGACAGAAATTTATGAACTAGGGGTCATGCAATCTTCAACACCCTTGGAGTTATTTTTGGGATAACTGCTTTGGGGTTAACTAGACGTTCTCAGTTTTAAACCTAGAGGGAGTCTGGATGAAGAACAGCTACCCTATTTACCATGCCACCAGCATCAGTATCAATGCCACCCTGCAGTTTGAATATTTTGCACTGTATATTCAAAACACAAATATACTTAAAATATGCTTTTCTTCGCAGACTGCAACATGCATCTTTTTCGTTCCTTTTTCACAGGAGCACTCTCGGCCCGCAGCCAGCCTGCCAGGATATGCATGAGCGTGTTTCATCATCAGATTCATGAGCATTGCTGCATGTTGGATTTCACCTGCCGCCACAGAACTCACCTGCTGAGAACAGCCAGAAATGTCCTGCTCATTCAGAGACTGATTTTCTTGGAGATGAAATGTTCACTCACACAGAACAGCACCCTTATTACAGGTCATAGAGATAAGAGGGGGAGAAAGAGGGGCGCTGGGGTTTAAGCAACCACGGGATGACACACAGAGGAGATATGACCATTTCAGCCAGGCTTTTAGGGTAAATGTTCCATTACAGCCGAGCAGGGGCTCAGATCTTGGAGTGTGTGTAGAAAATGATAGTGAAAGAAAAAAAAAGAGAAAAGCTTATGAGGATAGATGATAGGTATGAGAAAATGTGAGAAGCTAAGTTAGGTAAGACAGACAAGCTTGAAAATCTTGTGTAAAAATCACACTAAAAGGCCTGTTTACACCAAGAACGATAACTATAAAGATAACTGTAACAATAATAGCATCCACACCCTGACAGGCCATAACCTTCTATTTATTGTAAACACATGCTGCAGTCTGACACTTTTTAAAAGCTCTGGCTCCATAAAGTTTGGTGGATTTTGTTTGATGTCATTGTCTACATCGTTTATCAGATTTAGTGAGTAAATGACTCCAAAGATATTGTTTCTTGTTATGGTTATAGTTTCGGCAAGGACTTCTTATTCTCACAGAATTAGAATGATTATTAAAACTTTATGGGTATTGCTATCTGTTTAATAAATCTAACACGTTGTGTTTTCTGGGTCTAAACCAGACGCCAAAGCAAACAACAACCTGCTCTTCTACTACTGAAATAGAATATCTCCACATCAAACCTTCACATGATCAGTGATTCATCTTTTATGAATTGTAGAAAACAGTATTCCTTTTAACAACTTGATAAGTGGACAGTTCCTTATCAGGAACTCGAGCCGTGTCAACGAGACGCTATGGGGATGCCTTCAACGTGACAGCTCTGAATCGTGTGTGTAATCAGACCAATGAAATGGTGAGATGTAGGCATCTCCAGCAAGCATCTTTCTCATCCTCAGCCCAAGAACGAGGTGGTGGAGCAGATCTGGAGAGTTTTTTACCAGGCTCAGGTGGACCTTTTCATGTCTCGAGAGAATGCGCAATGTCCCCTCTGGTACTCTCTAGCTCACCCAGCTCCACTGGGGCTGAATGAGATGGTGCTGACGTGGCCGAGGATTTGTCTGTACGCCTTTCCCCTGATTGCTCTGCTCCCAGGAGTTCTAGAAAGAGTGCGCCGGGACACAGTAAGTCTACTACTTGTAGAACCGTTCTGGCCGGGTCGAGTATGGTTCTCGGACCTGATGGCCCTCCTAGATGGCTCCCCCTGGGTGATTCCAGTCAGGAGGGACTTCCTCTCACAGGCAGGGGGCACTATCGTGCACCCTTGCCCGGAGCTGTGGAAGCTATGGGTGTGGCCTCTGAGGGGGGCGCAGCTCGTAGCTTCCGGTCTCTCAAACAAGGTTGTTGAGACCATCCTCTAATCCAGAGCTCCATCTACAAGGAAACTGTATGCCCTTAAGTGGAAACTTTTCACTTCCTTTTTCACTACTACAGTTCCTGCAGGCTAGATTCTCCACTGGGGTCACCCACTCCACCTAAAGTTTCTCTTGGTGGACATACAGTTGGTTACACGTTTCCTCCGTGGTGCGCTGAGGTTGAGGCCTCCAGTACGGACCCGAGTCCCAACCTGTGACCTTGCTGTGGTGTTAGAGGCCCTCTGTGGGCCACCTTTTGAACCCATAGAGGAGATCTCTGATCACATGCTTACGTTCTTACAATGCTACTGGCACTGTGTTCTCTGAGAGGAGTAGGTGACTTTCAAGCCCTCTCGGTGGCCCCTTCCCACCTTGAGTTTGCCCCTGACATGGCTAAGGCGTTCCTGTACCCGCAAGCGGGTTACAGCCCCAAGGTCCCTACTATCACACCACAGCCGGTCGTACTTCAAGCTTTCAATCCTCCTCCCTTCAGGGAGCCCGGCCAACAGAAGCGGAATTGCATGTGTTCAGTGCGAATATGTCCACAGAGCTGCCTTGTGGTGCAATTCTGATAAGCTCTTGATCTGTTTTTGGACCTCCCAATAGGGGCGCCCAGCAACTAAACAGACCTTGAGCAGATGGATTGTGGATGCTATCAACATCGCTTACGAGTCCTCTGGTATCCCGCCGAGGCTAGGAGTCAGAGCGCACTCAACTCGAGGTGTCGCGTCTCATTCCTTCAAGACGTTATTATATCTGATGTAAATACCCCTTAAAGCAAAATGAAAGTTTCCTGATTATTTACGCACCCCCGGGTCCTATGAATCTCTTTCTTCAGTGGAAGGGAAATTAAGTTTTTGGAAGAAAACATTCCAGGATTTTCCAGATTTTATCTAATGCAAGTGGACAAGGCCCAATATGGACTATTTTTTCATGGCCCAAAATCCTCATTTAGGCAGTTTAAAATGAATCCACATGACCCAAATAATCTGACAAATAACTTCTTCTCTAGAAAAATGACCAGTCATTTAAAAAAGAAATAAATATTAGTGCTGTCAAACAATTAATGATGATTAATCACATCCAAAATAAAACACACACACTGATGCAATATTTTAGCACTAAATTAAATTCCAGCAGCAGTCACACTGCAATTCTTGCTTGAACTCTGAAACTAAACAGGGTCGATCAGTATCTGGATGGGAGGCAGAGGTGTTAGTGAGGCGTTCATCCTATGTAATGACTGGCGAAGTGATGAAAAAAAAGAGTTCGTTTTCAGATAAAACATTATGTTGAGTTTCTGTTGCATGGTCAATAAATGTCCTAGGGCAGGGCCCAACATAGTCTATCATCAATCATTCACTTCTAATCTAAACATCTGCACTGATAGATGGTGTGTGGAGGGTATTCTAGTGCTATGTCTGCTGTTGCATTATCCAGGTGAGTGCTGCACATTGTTGATGGTAGAAAAGATTAAATAAATTTAACTGATTAATTAGTGAGGACAAATAGACTTGACTTACAATTGATTGCAATTGACTTTGATGGTAGCATATTGCTAAGCTACTGACATACTAATAGGCTTAAATAAACACAAAACAGTGGATAGCATAGTCATTTTTAAATGATAAGGTAGTTTTATTGCTTAAAACATCCTCAGTATAAAAAGATCATTTATGTAACCAATCTCCTAATGCTGATGTTTTGGGATTTGTGACATCACACTAATAAACATATTTGGATAATGGACTCTGGAGCGATTAGCATCAAAACACTGATGAACCGTTTTACATCATCACACCAGAGACTCCACCCATTGGAGTTCAGTCAGCTGAAACCTGTCTACACTGAAAGCCAGTGTTGCATCAAAATCAAATACAAGCCAGTAACACACTGTATAAACCAGATACAGTACAGATACCTGTTCAGTTAAAGCACTTGAGCTACTCCTGACAATAGGACAAAATGTAAAATTAAAGGAACGTTCGATTTGATGCATCCAGTTTAAACAAAACATTTCAACTGACCACAGCTGCAGGAACAAGTAAATGACTCTTTGTAATGGCATCCCGAATCATGATGGACAATTATATGTGTGTTTGGAGCATTTGACTGCAGATTGTTTTGAAAACAAAGCACAGTGTAATGGAGAGTTTGTTAAGAAACTTTTGTTATGATGAAGCAGCCAGTTGTATGGGATAGATTTGTCTTTACATTAAGGTTTTAGTATTAATAATGTTTTTGAAATACTTACTAAAGTGCAGTAGCAAGGTGTAGATCCTTTTCCCCATTCCTTCCCCATAAATGACCTACAGTTTACAAACTGATCACGTCAGAGGGACAGAACAAGTGTTGAAATGGATAATTATTGTGAATATACAGTATGACAATTTACAGTTTTTTTTGTACAACGGTAAGTTATTATAAGAGAACCTAAAGAAACAAAATAATGAAACACAAATCTATGCAGTGTTGGGCAAGATACTTAGAAAATGTAGTGAGCTAAGCTATCAGTTACTCTACATTGAATTAAACTTAACTACACTAAAGCTACTACCCTGAGAAATGTAGCAAGCTAAGCTACAGCAACATAATGAAAGTAGTTTAACTACATCTTAGCTTTTTTTTTTTTTTATTGAACCAACTTTAAATCAATGCTACCTTAATGAGAAAAATGTCATTCAAACAGCACGCATAATTGTGCAATTATTTATTTAACAATTGTTCCAAACCAATTTGGCAACAAAAACAAACATAATAACAAATAACAAAAGGTGTCGAGAGTGTGTGTATGTATTATTATCTGAAAGCATGCATATAAGTAGCTCAGTGCAGCTTAAACCACAGGACAAACCACATTAGTAGAATTATAAACTACTCCAAACCGTACCGACATGGCAAAATACAGGCCGTTGTCTCAGTCAGCGTCATGAACTTCTCGAGGTACAGCTACGCTGACTCCCCCCTCGGGATTAATTACTCTCCTTCCTCTGCCAACTTTCCAAAAAGTGTTGGCCCAAGCATGTCACGCGTTCGGTCCAGAAGGTGGTGCTAACACCAAAAAGCTCATTGCCAATCACAGTAAGAAGTCACTGACATTAATGCGGCTGTATTGGCCCGTGTATGGTGGTGGCGTCATATACTGATCTAGGATCAGTGATCCGTAGCATTTGTATTTCTGATTCGTGCTTAAGCGTCAGAAATGCTTGGGAAAATGTTACGTTAGCTTGTGTAGACACTACTTGATCAATAAAAGAGCTTCGTTACTGAAAAGCTATTTGATTCGGAAAACAGCAAAGCTACCAACACGCTACTGAAAAATTTAGTTAAACTAGTAGCATCACTACTTGTAGCGACGCTACTACCCATGACTGAATCTATGTCATGACTACTTTAAGAACAAAGTATACTTCAAAATACGAGCATGGCCAATTTCAGACAGAAAACGTCTTGGTTACAAAGGAGGGAACGTGACGTTACATAAGGCCTGAGAGACCAATCGCCTCCAAGCCTTATTAAAAAGGCCAATGAAATTTGTTATGTATGGATTGCATCCAGCTGCCGCTGATAACAGCGTGAGTATAAACGGGGCAGTTGAAGCAGAGCACATTAGTTTTTCGCTGAGGAGTCGAGCCGCAGCCCAGGGATGTGGCAAGGAATGTAATGTCTTCGTTCCCTTCTTCAGAAAACGAGGGGTACCTTGGTAACCAAGTCGTTTCACTACTACGTTACATATGGGAACAGACCCATAGAAAAGGCCACGACCCTGAAGTCGTGTTACGCAGAGACCCTTGTGCCGGCAGGCGGACGTGTCAGCAGAAGGATCAATCAATCACTTTTATTTATATAGTGCTTTTAACAATACAGATTGTAGCAAAGCACTGAACATTATCAAATAGGAGAACTGAGTGATGGTAATGTAGATTAAAAAATTACGAGATTAAACTATTTATTTATCAAATGCAGAGACAGACTTTGTAATCAAATGACTATAATGACTAGAAATCAGGTGTCCCCAACTAAGCCAGCCAGAGGCGACGCCGGCAAGGAACCAAAACCCCATCAGTGAGAGAATGGAGAAAAAAAAACCCTTGAGAGAAACCAGACTTAGTTGGGCCCAGTTCTCCTCTGCAAAGGACTTATAGTGTGTGTTTGTGCATTCGCTTCTGGTGATCTATCCACAGAGCTCATCCAGGTGTTCTGGTCTTCAACAAAAGATCATCTCTTTGTGTTGATACACCCTCAGATCTGGATACGGACTGAGAAACAGAATAAGAGAGAAATAGACTAATATGCAGCGGACGTGGAGGACTACAATGTGATAAGACCTCACTCAAGTACTGAAGAGCTAAGACAATCAGGGCTTTATAAGTAATTAACAAAATTTTAAAATCTATACTGTAGAATAGGATGGTCGGTTACGGTCCTTGCTGAACACATTTATTCATTTATGTTAAATAGGAGGCAGTATTGCAAGTGAATATTTGATTCAGGTATGCTCATGTAGCGATCGTGCGCTGATCATACGAGTGAGCAGCCAATCGGAAAGCTGCACTGAGCTGGCAGCGGTGCTAAAGAACGTCTCGGGGTTATGCATATAACCCCTGTTCCTTGAAGGAACGAGACACTGCGTTGATACGCTTTGGGAACGC
>JAUMHG010000092.1:1059320-1080325 GCA_032359395.1 Enteromius anoplus | reverse complement strand
CTCAAGGATGATCAGAAGAAATGGACAGCACCTGAGTTAAATATATGAGCGTCACAGCAAAGGGTCTGAATACTTAGAATATACCATGTGATATTTAAGTTTTTTCTTTTTAAATAAATCTGTAAATAAAATGTCAATGTGATATATAAACTCATAATAGTAAGAAGAATGTCTTTTTTTCCTCAGAATTAGACTTTATAACTCACAATTACAAGGTTATTTCACAAAAATCTGAGATAAGCTCGCAATTGTTTGAAAAAAGCAAGTATTGCCAGTTTTGGCAACGCAGTTCTGGGAAAAAAGTCAGAATTGTGAGATGAAAATATGCAGTTGTAAATAGCCTTAAGATGTAAACTCGCAACTGAAAAAAAAAAAAATTCTCACAATTGTGAGATGTAAACTCGCTCTTGCAAGAAAAAAAGTCTGAATTGTGAGATAAAAAGTCGCAATTACCTAATGTTTTATTTGTAGTACAAACAGGCTTCCATACTATTCTCAAATGTCTTTGAATAAGCTATTTTTATTTGTTACTACTCCTGTAAGAAACCTGTTAGCTGTTAAGGACCCATGGGATGAAATGAGTAACTCTGTGGTTAAATTGCTGACACATGCAGATATTTCACAAACAGAAAGGAGTACATGCTAGCAATGAATAAATACTTTTTTCTCCCATGGGATGGGGATCACAGCGGTATTTCTTGTCTGTGGCTCATATGTAATCATAACAGATCAAAGCAAACCTCCTTCCATCAAAGCCTTTTGTTGCACAAATGAGCTAAAAAGTGTGTGAAAGAGCGCAGCCCTTATCTTCTCTTTGTCCTCCTATTTTAGTATGTGTGTAGGCACACTTTTTTTCTGCAGTTTCTTATGTTCCCTCATCAACTGCTCATTATCAAAACATGTTCGACACATATAGTAGGAGGAATGGCAGCAATTATCCCTGCTTTTGCAGTGAACACAACTGAACCATATTAACTCAGGGGCCACTTTATGAGCTGCTTGTTAAAGGAGCAGTTCACCAAAAAAAATCAAAGAAAGATGTATATGAGTTTCTCTTTTAGGTCGTCAATGTTTCTTCATCAGAAGAGATTTGGTGAAATTTAGTGTTACATCTCTTGCTCACCAATGGACGCCCTGCAATGAATGGGGACCATCAGAATGAGAGTCAAAACAGCTGATAAACACATCATAATCCACACCACTCCAGTCCAACTATTAACATCTTGTGAAAAAGTCAATCCCCTATTGTACTTTAAAATCCACACACAGATTTGTTTAGAACCATTATTGCTTGTAATCGGTGAATATTTTTCTCCTGATCCAGACTAGACAACTTATTTTTAGGAGAACGCAATATTATGGGTAAAGGACCATTTATGTTTGAACATAAAACATCATAATGATCAATTTGTTTTGCACAAACACACAGCATGTGATTTGACAGGATGTTAACTGATGGACTGGAGTCACGTATAACTTGTGAATTAATCCGATGTTTTTATTTTTAGCCGTTTGGACTATTCTGGCAGCACCCGTTCACTTCAGAGGATCCACTGCTAAATGTATTGATGTAATGTAATTCCTCCAAATATGTTTAGATGAAGAAAACAAACTCATCTATAGCTTGGATAGCCTGCCCTGAGAGTGAATACATTTTCAGCACATTTTAAATCGTGGGGAACTATTCCTTTAGCACAAATAGCCAAACAGTCTATCATAAAACTGCAACTAAATATATATAGCATGCATACTGTATGCACTGTAAACAAAAAAGATAATGGGCCACATCACAGTGTTATTGGATCATTAAGTAAATGGTGCTGTTTGCTCCTGAAAGATTCTGTACATTTTTCTTTTCTTTTTTTCATTTCTAAAGTATACTACTGACATAAAGTACTGTACTGCCTAAAGTACTGTAGATGTAATCATCATTCTGGATGATGAACCTGTTTTTGTCTATGATGCTATGTTTAAAGTGCTTCAGGGTTTAAATTTACAGGGTAAATGCAAACATAACTAACAATTCTTTAACTAGTATTAGGTGAGTGTTTCTGCATAAAAGGATTGAACTGGCACAGGGATGTATACTAAGATACATTTCTGTCAGAAATTTATGTGATATCTAATGATATTTTAATCTCAGTGTAACCATCAGGCTGGAAGTGTCAGCTCCAGTCTCTGGATGACACTCCAGTGTTTCAGTAACTGTGTGTCCGTTGTCATTTATGGACTCTCATGTGATGAACTCTGGTCTCCGCCCATTCTATGGGTTGTCATGGTGTTTCTTTTGTCTCCTCCCACTGACCTAATTTCCGTGTGTATATCAGTTCCCGTTTGTGTCTGTGAAGGCGCGATTCATGGTTAGTTGTCACTGTGCTCTGTAAAGTGTCATTAAGTTTCTTTGTGTGTCTGTTCCTCTTTGTATTCCGTGTTTTTGGATTTCGACCCCGCTTGCCTTGGACTATTGCTCTCGCCTTGCCCTCTGGATTCTGTTTACGCCTCGCCTGACTCACGCATGGACTCTGATGACTCTTTTGATTAGCCCCGGATGCCGCAACTTACCGGTGATAACCCTGACTGTCTGTTTTTGCTCAATGTTAAATTATACAGCTTTGCATCTAAATCCAAACGTTTCCTCGACTCTCTCAACGTGACACTCAGTATAAGTCAATATAAGTATAAGAAAATTTAGATACCACAATAACTTAATTAAAGGGGTCATACGGTGGTACGTGCACTTTTTCAAGCTGTTTGGACTGAAATGTGTGTACACAACCACCCTACAATGATAAACACTCACAAGTATTTTTTTTTAAATTGAAAGAAGAATAAGTTGCCCCTTCTGAAATCAAGCTATTCTCAAATACATGTCGGTGAGGCTTCACACCGACAGAGGCCACTCCCACAATAGTTGATTGACAGCAGCGTGTTACACAGACTGAACTGAACTTCCCTCAGACCCGCCCTGATTGAGCCGTCATCAGACCGAGACGCAGAGACAAGCAAGACTCCTAAGAGATTGAGGTGTTTTGTTGTTGAATGTATTAATGAACGTAGCAGTAGTGATTTACCCCCGACATCTGAGTGACTGAAGACACAGAGGATTAACGTGACGTTTGGTTCTGAAGGGAAACGCGCCCTTGATCAACCAGAATGCGTTTATGTTCGCGCGAATCATTCATGATCCAGCTTCACCTACAGGAGCACTGAGTGTAATGTCTTTTAATGAATCTTTGCAAATCGCCTTTCCTAATAATGAGCTAATTAGCAAGTTTCACTATGAAAACGGCTAAAAACATGTCTTTACTGTCACTCCTGGTCTTATTATAATATTTCCTTTAAAAATCAGGTGACAGATACTGCTAATTATGTGAGTGATAAGTCGTAGGGAAACAAATGAAAGTTTCCTGAGAATTTCGATGTTATGAATACTCAGCTTTTAGGAATATTAGATCTGTGCGAATGTGGAAATACTCAGTTTTCAGCAGCAGTTCATGTAGTCGGTGAACTCACAGCAAATTACAAATGTGTTGTTGTTGCTTTGGCAGTTGATTTCTCCACCTCTGCCTTCCTTCATTGTGTTGTTGGGGCTAAAGACTCAATTTTGTTTAGCCCTGATCCCTGGCAGTTTTATTGACTTTTGGCCTGTTTCAGATTAGTTTGTAAACTGCGACTGAAGAAGCAACTAGCAAGAAAGTCATAGAAAAATGGCAGAGCTGTTATGCTGCGTGTCTGTGTCACTTCTATTTATTCATCCACATGCAGTTCTGAAAACGCTTGCTTTTACATTCCTTGTAACACAACGAAAGACATTTGAAAGAATCCCTATCCTGAACTTTTTCCTACAATGAAGGTTAATAGCAGTGTCTGTGAAGCTCCACAAAACACCATCAACTTTGACATGAGGGTGAGTAAATGATGACAGAATGTCCATTAAGTCCAAAATTACATTAGATGCTGTAAACTAATAAAGCAAAATGTAGTGTTTACAATGTGCCTGTAAAGTATATAATGCTGTGTGCTGTCAATTTAGTGGACTCTAATTGGCTGCTTAGCAATGCCTGTAGGTGAATAGATGATTTACAAGTTTGATTTACAGTGCCGCAATTAACAATCACTGTCTTATTCTGCATGCAGTTTTGTCAGAAATGAAAATGAAAAGCTGTGCATTAGAAACTGATCTTAGGTTTTCATAATGAAAATGCGTTTGATATATGACGGTTTTGTCAAAGGATGCAACAGACCACTGTAATTACACTAGAAACAATTATTAACAGGATGATGGGACAGAGAATGGATCTTGAAATGAACACGGACACAACGAATACACTTTGATACACATTCATATTTATTAATGGCAACAAAACATACATTCTTATATTAATATAATATATAGCTTATAGCGGATGAGGTTGTGCATTATTCTGAACAGAAAATGGCTGGGGAATTCCTGACTCTAAATAGAGCTCACAAAAAGGATGCATTATTGTTATAAATTTTAATACAGTTTTTAAATATTAAATTAAAAGTAGAATTAAAATGTAATGACATTTACAAAGCTGCTTGCTGGAAGTGTAGCTTTTAATTATGCATTTTGTCACATACACACGCACATATAGAATTGCTGGATTGAAGAAAAATAGTTTTAATGTACTGTATTTTTAAATGTAAGGTAGTGAAATATGTCTAACATTCAGATTGTGATTGTGTTGAATGCAGTTGAATTCTGTTGTCTCTGCAGCGTGACTTTGAATTGCAATTGATTCAGTGAATTGATTCTCCTGTCAAAATTCAGTTTCGACAGAAATTCAGAGCGATTTGTCCAATTCAATTTCTAGTTCCTGAATTAAAAAGAGAGCAACATGCCCACTTCTGTTGACAGGCTGATTCAATGCTTTTTCATTTCCTTTTCCACACTTAAATAATACCAGCAATTCTGACACATGGTGGTCGTGTGGTAAATACCAGCATCAACTAGAATTTGAAAAACTCATCTTTAGTAGTTCAAACCAATCTGTATTAGTGAAATGTTTTAATGCATAATCACCACTAGAGGTCATTAAACTTTCCTCTCTGATTTCACAGAGCATTCAGTGAATCCGGGATGACAGAGTTCTCTATAGCTTTGATTTTTATCCTTTTTTATTTTTTACCCAATCTCATTTGTGTAAGAGCCTGGAGCAGCGGCGATAACTGCGGTGAGCGGCCGATGACTCAGCACATCCAGACAGAAACGGCCTATGGGGCGTTCATGCTTTGCTGTCTGTATGGAAATGGCAAGCTGTTCCTGCCACAGCCTCTGCAATTGATGATATGACTAGAGCCGCCGCATGCCTGATGACTGCAAAATCTGCCATCTGCTTTTCTTAAGTGAAAATGCTATTGAAAAGAATGTGCACTTTCCGAATACGCTGCGGTTGAGAAAATTCTGAAAACAGAAGTATTCCTGAGCCTGGCTTCGAGAGCCAACCAGTGAGTTACATTAAAGCAATAGTTTGCTCAAAGATTACTCACCTTCATGGTGTTCCAAACCTGTTGGACTTTCTTTCAGATTGATTAGTCACATTAGTGAAGCATTCATATTCATCCATTCCACTGAAAAGTTTTGGGCGTCGCTGACTGTAGATGTCAAGCCTTTCTGAGATCAGTTAATTAAATCTTAAAATCTTTTGTATGGCTTCAGAAAATAATTTAAAAAAAATAATAGCTGGCCATATTTTCAGCATCTCACTATATGAGCACACATGAGCTTAATTTTTTCATTTGATGAAACTGTCATCATATACACAAAATAAAAAGTCAGCGTAATTTGAAGAAACTGTGATATAAATACAGTACTATATATAACTTACTTTGTACATATAATACAGTTTAATGAATTTAATTGATTGGAAATAATTTGTAATTATTAAAATGTGTTAATAGCCTGGGCCCGCCCATCCTTCCTTTGAAGCTACATTAATTTCTCGAGCAAAGCTAATCTGGCCAAGCTGCCGTTTTAGAGCATTTCTGTTCCCAAAAAAGCGGGAACCAATGAGAAACGAGTTTTATTTACAACTTTAAAAACTATTTTTACAGTGCATTTTTTTTATCTTTCTTAATTTTAATTGAGTTTAAAGAAGCTCCATGAAGGATGGAAAGTCATTATGTTTTGGAATAACTTGAATAAATGATAACAGACGTTTCTTTTTTGGGTCAACTATCCCTTTAAGCTCTTTTTTTGCTACGTCTTCCTCTGAAGTGGACCCTCAGCTTGTCTGTCCTTTATCAGAGCAGTTTAAATGTGCTGTGAAACGGCTTTCCATTCAAGCAAACACCCTGCTTAGTGAAACAGAAGATTTTAAAATCATCAGTTAATGTTAACCCAGTAGAGCATGAAGCACCAGAGCAGATGTTGCTTCTGAAAGCTATCCTCAAATGAACCGCAGTTGCCGTCTTAAATGGCTGCTTTTCTTGTTTTGGATGGTAACGTTGAAAGCATGCTGACGTAAGCACATGAAGCCTGCTCTTTAATTACGCTGGTGGCCTTAATGTTAATGAAATAAAATTGTTTTGGCTCATATCGATTTTCTGTGGTGCTCCCCTCCTGATTCAAGGAGACAAAGCATCGAGTTTAGTCGACACTCGCCCTGATCGATAACACCGAGCCTGCGTCTGACTGAAGTGAAAGCCTGATTGGGTCAACAGACCATTTGAGATAAATAGTTCCTCAAAATGAAATGCTTTAAAGGAATAGTTCACACAAAAATGAAAATTACGCCACAATTTACTCACCCGCAATCCATCCTATGTGTGTATGACTTTCACCTTTATCCATCTATTTATCCTTCCATCCGTCTATCTGTCTATCTACACTGTAAAAAATGACTGTGATTTTAATGGCATAAAACGGTGAAAATGCTACGGTAAAAACCTGTTAAATAGTTAATGGTAAGTGGTCATGTGACTTTCTCATTACTATCTATCTATCTATCTATCTATCTATCTATTGATTCATCCATCTCTCCTTCTGTCTTTCCATCCATCCATCCATTATATATCTCTAACTTTGCTTTTGTGGCCAAACTTCAGTGACATAAGAATCTTTAAAATTCACTTTATTTTATATTTTGTTTCCCTAAATTAAAATATCAGTCTTCAGTCTTTAAAAAGAGTGGTGCACAACTGGGATTTTAAAGCAACTTGAAATCTAAATGTATTATTTACAGTGTAATATTTAAATACACGTCTTTGTCTTATCAACCATAATAAACTCTTTATAATAATGAGGATGTGCACAACTAATTCTCTGTTCCGGTTCATCTTACTGATGAAATATAACTGATTGATCAATACACCACACAGAGGAACTGTAAATGGCATTTTGTGACCTGTAACATATCCCTTCAGAAATATTCATATGGCCTGTGGTTCTTCTGATATATTATCTTTCCTATGAATCATTCTGATCATGCAGATATCACATGTTTTCAAATGCCAGAGATAGCAGGGACGTCTTGTGTTCTGCGTTAGGTAACTGTGTTCTCAAGATAAATTTATCTACAGAATGACAGCTGTCCCTGAGCGATGACATCAGCAGGGGACACTGAAGATTAGAACCGTATGAAAGATTTATTAAAAGGTTTCAGTTTACATATCTGTAGCCTATTTGGTCCCGAGAACCAGTCCTTATTCAAAACAATTCTGTTTTCTAAAAAAGTGCCACTTTAGTTCCTTTAGTGTCTTTATTTCAGAAACCAAAGATATTCTGATGAGTTTCCTGCATGTTTTTAGTGCCATTTTAACTTTTTACTCAGACTTGAGCTGTTTTGTCGAACTGTAGTTACAAAAGATTCAAACTCCTCGTCTCTCAAGTACATCTCTGTACTCGGTGAGCTACCGAACAATGGTCTATGAAATATGAATATATATGAAATATTCATAGATATGAAGCTAGATATGTGTGATGTTAACACTCAAAAGCATTAATTTTCTAATCTCCCAGCATATTAATATTGTTTTGAAGTCATAAAATTATATTTAAGTAATTTTGCAAAAACTATGCATTATTAATCTTAACTCTGTAAATTTGTGTGAAAAGGAATAAAATGTGTCAGAGTTCTACTGCCTCTAAGGTCATTTCTTTTGAAAACTGCAGTGATATGTACTTATTGGTATGTATTTCGTGTCTCTGTTAACATGGCCAGGGGCCCCTAGGCTACAGGTTGCTGTAGGACACGATGGGCTTTTTCGCATTGCGCCTTGCTCTTTTGAGCACCGCTGTCATATTTTACGTGGACACATTGTATATGCCTATTTATCATTCGTCTCTGTTAATATCGTTGTTCAACTGTGCCGTGAGGGCTGCGCGTCTGACGTTTATATACTGAAGGCGGATTTGCCTCACCCAATCAGCGTCCACTTATTTAAATGTTTATTTTAATCCAATGCATATTAAGTTTTTTCTTTCTTTTGACCAATTGCCATATAAAGCCTGTGCATTGATCCGGCCGTGGTGTCTCGCTAAAAAGTGCACCCAGGTTCGTTTGTGCTATGCATGATTCATGTAAATATTCCTACCTGGTCTCAAAGTCATATACTAATCCAGGAGTAGTCAGTTTACTGGTATTTGCATTATTATTTACTGCCCCAAAAATGCACGTCCTAACCCATTTGCACCTGTGTTGTTAGTAGATACTCAACTGATGATCATAAGCTCTGCTTCTTTGCGAGCCAGTGCTAATTTGCACTGTTTTTGGTAGATAGAAATGCACGACTGCGTCTGTGCTTTTTAGTTTGTGCATTATCAGTCGCATCAGCCACAGAACGGTCCACTCCCATCAGCACTTTTATGGGATTGCGCTCTCACGCTAATTTCACATGCTTATCATTCCCATGATGTTGAAAGGAATTTCAGTTACCATTATCAGTTAGCATTAGCATGGGCTGGCGTTCTAGCACACTGCCTGCTCAGTAATTAAATTGGGTTGATATTAGTAGGTATTTCAGCAGTCCAGGAGGCAGAGAACACATTATCCCTCACTCCTCTGGTCATTTAAGTAAGTGGTCTAATCGCTCTGTCAGCCACCACATACAGACCTTTTTTCTCACTAACTAAATTAGCATCTGCGCTAGACCACTCACTTAGGCCCACAGAAACTACTAATGGACTACTGAAATTTTTCTCTGCCTGTCAGTGTGCAATCTCTCTCTGATTTATGCTCCGTCAATCAATGGTGACTATGGAATCACTCCATTTTAAATATATAGTATTTGGACTAAATACGATTTGCTGTAATGGTAGCTGTTACCTCGAGCACAAAAATGGAAAAAATATTTTCTACAAGAAAAATATTTGTATTTCGATGTATCCCAACATGAATTGTATTGTTTCCTAATAACTGAACATCCTATAAAAGGCAATTTAATGGACAGTTCGCACTGTGGCAAACAACTCCGTACAGTGTGACAACATGCCCCAGTATATTCAATTAACTTGTACGGACACTGACTTAAAAAAGAAAACTACCCTGAGAATATTCACAGCTAAATGTGTTGCAATTAGCATCAGACTCCTATATATGTGTTTACGTAAAAAAAAAAAGTGGACGTTTATCAGTGGATGTTCAATAAATTTATGAAGTTTATTATAGTGATTCATTCCTATAATCTGCTAGACTGCCGGCCGGAAAGAAAGTATTAATGTCATTGATTGTATATCAGTAATGAGAAGAGACTGCCTTCCTCTGAGCAACACTAATAGACTTTGAGCTGACTAATTAAATGGTGTGCTTAAAAAACAATTTCAGGAGATTAATTAGCACACCTCCGTGGAGTCAGGGAGGAAGCATTTACTCTGTCTTTATAGATTGAAAATCCATCTTTCTTGCTCAGTCATGCTTTTACAGGGCTCCCCCAGTCATGGAAAACTTCAAGGCCTGGAAAATAAATGGAAATTAAGTTTAAAAGTCATGGATGGAAATTTCAGTTTTAAAAATATACACATTGCTAGATCTGCTCCCCTTTAAGGGTTTCATTCTATTATTTTAGAGGGAAAGAAATGTACTATATTAAAGTATAGTACACCCAAAAATGATAATTTTCTGATGTACTCAGCTTCAGGCTGTCCTAGATGTAGATGATTTAGTTTTTTTCATCTGAACAGATTTGGAATGATTTAGCTTTACTTGCTCACCGATGGATCCTCTGAATTTCATTCCAAAATACAAGTTCATAATAAATTATTACGGTTCTCCCAGATAACAATTTCCTCCCCTGCTTTTTCTCTCACTTTAGAATCCACAAGAATATTTGTTTTGGACTGTGCTTTTGCCTGTACATGAAATCTTGCTTAATCTGTGCATAAAGCTCTCCTGACTGAGATGAGAAAGCAATATTACGGACATTCGTATTTTAAATGGAAACAAGAACCCAGAAGTTCTATCTATATGTATGTATGCATGAAATCCATAATTAAGAATAAACACTTTATAGTAATATTTTCGTGAAATCTATTTACCAAACTTTCCACATTTTTAATACAGTATTAAAGTGTGACTTTTTCAGAGGAGTGAACATGGTTCATGTGTGCCATTGAGTTCAGATTTTCATTAAATCTAGTAGCAGGGGCGTAGCACCAAACTCTGGGCCCTATGCACAAGCAGTGGCAATGGGCCCGTGTAAGCTTGAGGTTCACAACTACCTACGACACCATTTAATACATCAATCAACCGATGCATTTACCCAAAATATTAGCATTTACATTAGTTAACAACATTTATTGTGATCTTAAAATTATATTTAAAGGAAAATAAAATTTCACCCCTCAGGGACCCTCCCCCCACTTGGGGCCCTGGTAATTTACTCCCACTTTTTACCCAACTACACCTACTAGACCTACTTGTCTAGTAGGCATAACTAAATGCATTTAAGCTTCTGAAAGACAAACCCAAATTCATTTAAAAAGGTTATTTTGGTTGAGTTAAAAAGTCATAATTGACTCTTCCTTTCTTTAGTTTACTTAAGTTCTTTTTTTGAGTTTTTATAAAACACTTTGAATGCTTCATGGATGTGTTGCGCAGTAACAGACTGACCTCCGTGCAGCCTATGATCAGCAATCTGACCTTCATTATCATATCATATCCTGCTCGGCTTGACTGTATTGAGCGGGTTAGCATTTGACAGTGTTCTCCAATAGGTCAGTGCTGAAGAGCAGATGGATTACCGTAGTGGAGCGTTATTGATTTCACTGCATTATAATGCCATAGCCAGTATGACATTCTGGGCCGTAATTTGACCGTGATGTGGCGGATCACTCGATAGATCTTAGACGAATTCGCAGGCATGACATCACATCCCCACGTATCTCTTTTCCCTGAAATCTTAACAGCTCCCTGCAAAACTAAAATATGAAATTCATACCCAAGGCACTGTATTTTGGGCTTTTGTTCTTGCAAGACGTGTCTCTTGTACGCATAAGAAAATATTTGCTTATAGGATGTAAATAAATGTTGTTTTTCTGAGTTCGTAATCTCGTGGATGACTTGTGTCCATGTGTCAGTAGAGATACGCTCAGCTCTTATTGAACTGATTGGAAATAATGTGCTCCTCGCGCAGGAGGTAACAGTCTCAGCAAGAGGAAATGAGACAAATGATGAGGAACTCAGTGACAATGAGCACACCACATCTCACCACGCGTTCTCTCCAGCATGAGCAGGCTATTCTGAGCTATTTCATTGCCGAGCGAGAAAATTGGATGTTTTATTAGGGCTTGTTTTTCTCATTTTCTGATAAATATCATTTGGAAGCTTGTTTTCTCTTTAAGGCTGTGAAGTATGGAAAGCAGAAGTTTCTATCACCTGTATTGTTTAGATCAGGCTGTCCTAATGAACTACGTGCAAATGCTCCTCTGTACTCAAACGCATCTCTGTCTGAATCATTAGCTGTCGTCTACGACTGGATTACAGCGGTGTAATTAACAAGAAATGCTGGGGAAATTCTGCACGGTCATTTTAATGAGGAGCACTGCCAAAAATACTATTTATAATCAGTGCTTTTGTCTTGTTTTTCAGTAAAGTGCACAGGCACTGATTTGTTACAATGTTGTGCACATTGGGACCTATGGGTCATGTCTTGGTCCTCTGTTTTTTTCCTCTGTTGTCGTCCTACAAAAAAAGCCAGTGAATAATATATAAGTGAGGTTTAGGCATCCTAAGACACTTTTACAAGGGTTTTCAAAATCGAGTGTTTTTGTCAGTATGAGTTTCATGTGTTTTACAAAAACATATTAGGAAATGATAAATAATATGAAATAATATAAAATAACTGTTTTCTATTTTTATGTATTTTCAATGTCATTTATACTAATTCATTCAAAATATATTTATGATTGCAAAAATCACTTTCAGCATCATTGATACACGTCTTTATTCTTATATGCTGATTTATCATGATCAATGTTGAAAACAGTTGTTAATCTTTTTTGTGAAAACTGACACTAATTTTATTTTATAATTATTTTTTTATGAATAGAAATGTATGGCACATTATTTTAACTTGAAATGGCTTCATTTGACACATTTTATGCATCCTTCAATAAAAGCGTTAATTTCCTAGTTAAATCTTTTGACCTCAAAATTTGAACAGTATATATGAAAATGTGTAACAGATTAGCAAAATTTCAATTCTAAATAATATAATCCCTTTTCCATGTAATTAGAGAAAGGCGACTGGTATATTTTTGGCTTTATATTAGCTGGCCTTAACTACTGTGTACTTACATTTAAATGAATCATTTGGTACAATGCACTTATTGTGAACATGTAATTAATTCCTGTAATTAGATTTATAATTACACTGTTGACCCATCCCTTACATCTTAACCCACCCATACCACCAAACCTGTCCCTAACCTCACCTGTATCCCCCCTCAATAGTAGCAAAAGGGTTTTGCCATACAATATGAACACAATAAGTACATTGTACTTGTTTTTTGATGTGAGTACATAGTAGTTAAGGCCACTTAATATAAAGCTGGACCCTTTTTGTTGAAAAAAAGAAATGCATTTCTTTGTAATTCTTTCTATTATTCTAGATTCCTCATCGTCTTTGTTCTCTTGGCAGGAACTTCTACTACATCACGCTGTTGCGGGACCCTGTGTCTCGTTACCTGAGCGAGTGGAAGCACGTGCAGCGCGGCGCCACGTGGAAGACAGCACTGCACATGTGTGACGGGCGTCCTCCCACTCCAGACGAGCTGCCGGCTTGCTACAGCAGCGAAGACTGGACCGGCGTGTCTCTGGAGGACTTCATGGCCTGTCCCTCCAACCTGGCCAACAACCGGCAGACTCGCATGCTGGCCGATCTCAGCCTGGTGGGCTGCTACAACCTGTCCTCCATGAGCGAAGAGCGGCGTGCCGAGCTGCTCCTCAGCAGCGCCAAGCGCAACCTGCTTCGCATGGCGTTCTTCGGCCTAACCGAGTTCCAGCGCAAAACACAGTTCCTTTTTGAGAGGACGTTCGGCTTGCACTTCATCACCGCCTTCACTCAGATTAACGGGACTCGGGCGGCCGGGGTCACGGTTGGGACCTCCACCCGGAGGCGCATAGAGGAGTTGAACACACTAGACATGCAGCTGTACGAATATGCGCGGGAGCTTTTCTCGCGGCGCTTGCAGTACTGCCACCATCAGGAGCGGCAGGAGGAGAGAGAGAGGAAACGACAGCAACGTAGGAGGACGAAGGAACAGAAAGCAGGGCAAATTCAACAACAGGAGGACGATGAACAAAAAGACGCAGAGCAGAAAAATACGGAGTTAACTGGGGTGACCGAGGACTACAGCAGTCAGGTGGTGAGGTGGTAATGCTGTGCGCTCTGGCTATGTTCAGAATAACATGGGAGTGTATAATATGCATACACTGAAAAGAAACATGCCACTTTTTTTGAAAATAGAATAATTTTCCAACTCTCCTAGAGTTAAACAGTAGAGTTTTACCTTTTTTGAATGCATTCAGACGATTTCCAGGTCTGGAGGTACTTTTTAGCGGTAGCTTAGCATAGATCATTGAATCTGATTAGACCGTTAGCACCATGTTTAAAAACGGCCAAAGAGTTCAAGATTTTTTCTTTTTAAAACTTGACTCTTCTAGAGTTATATTGTGACCGACAGAAAAGGAAAAGTTGTAATTTTCTAGGAACTATACTTTCATTCCGGCGTAATGCTAAAGGTCTAATCAGATTCAATGATCTATGCTAAGCTACAGCAAAAAGTGCTACCGCCAGACCAAGAGATCATCTGAATGCATTCAAAAACTGTAAAACTCAACTGTTTAACTCTAGGGAAGTTGGAAGATGTGTTGCTTTAAAAACAGGTTTTCTAAAAGGAGGTTTTCAGGTTAACCATTTTGGGTTCCCCAATGAACCTTTCAGTGAACAGCTCTTACAATAACTTAGTTTAAAGAACATTTGACTAATTTAAAATGTTTTCCACTATAAAGAACCTTTCATAGAATGGAAAGGTTGTCTGGATGTTAAAGGCACTTTATGGAACTTTTGATGTGAGTAAAAAGTACAGAAAATGTCCTTAAAATTAAACATTTCTTCTTCTTTCTTCCTTTCTGTCCTCTGAGGGCAATTGGTTTTACAACAAGACCAGCATACAACAGACAAGGCAATTACAATAAAAAACATTATATATAAAATAAGAAAAATTACCTAAAACTACCTTTAAAAACATGGTTAAATTACCTACATAGACCATCAACCATCTCAAAAATAAAGGTCCATGGTTCTTCTGTTGCACCTCTGCGAAGGCCTCCTTTTGCAGCCTTTATTTTTAAGAGTGTGCAAAATTATAAACATGACGCACGCAGAAATGGATGATCCAATTAGATGGAGTGGAGGGAAGGTGAGGGTTTTTTACTTGACTAATGTGGTGGCCAAATATGTCCATCTGATGCATGTTTACATAGCTCAGTTGTTTAAAAATAGCACAGATGGAGCACAAAAACACATCATATGAATAGGCTCAAGGCACCTGCACCGAGGGAGCATCATCTCCACATACTTTTCACTTTGCAATGATGTCCTTGTTTATCACTCAGAATTGAAACTTTATTAGGCAATTTATTCAGCGATGCTAACTATTATATAGTTGCAATTTAACCACACAAGAGAAAGTTTATGCAACAGGTTTAACTTGATTTTTATATTAAAACAATTATGTATAGATAAACAAGTTCGTCTTTCAAGTAATGCCTTTTTGCATATGGCCTTTCGCACCACTGTAGTTCCAGAACTAAAAGTAGAGCACTAAAGTTCCGGGATGATTTTGTGAGAACTATTTCCCAGTACCATTTAAAAGAGTTGCATTTGCACCAACAGTGGGTACTAAGAAGTGACTTAAGCTAGTCGACAGCAACGTCATTTGTAAGCAGCGTTCAACAAGGAAAACAAAGAACAACGTGAAAACAATAACAACTTTAACAACAGGAGGATGGAGGAGGCTGTGATCGGAGCTGTGTTTTGGACAGCCCAGTCTCACAGCAATTCGCACATATTTTACGAGGTGGCTAATTCGTACAAATTCGTACGACCTTTGCTAAATCGTGAATTTGTAAGAATTACCTACACCTAACCCCGCCCCTAAACCTACCCGTCACTGGAGTTTAAAGAAATTGTATAAAATCATAGGAGTGAAGTCATATGAATTTGTACAAATTAGCAAGAATTTGCCACCTCGTACGAGTACATGTGAACTGATCGTAAGACTGTGTTGGTTATTGTTGTGTCTCGCGGGTTTCACAATAATGGACATGTCGATGAATACATCAAGCTCATGAAAGACCGGAAAGGAGGACTAAGAATCTCCAGCGTTAATATCAGCATTATTGAGGCTGATAGAAGCAGATAACACAGTAGACTAAGTCTTCAGGAGAAAATGATATTTACAAAAGAAATAAGTTGCTACAGTGTTTACACAGTATATGTTAACACGGCATTTTAAATCATGGCAGGTGAGGACCAATCACCATACACTTACTTCACTGATAGTTCCTGGTACTTTTTTAGACCCTACTCTGAAGTAGGAGCTAATTTAGTTTCTCCAAACGGAGTTCCTGGAACTAAAATGCGATGCGAACACAACAAAAAAGTGGGTAGCTCAACAGGTACTACGAAATGGTTCCTGCGGTGCGAAAGGCTCTTCTGATGCAGTAGCATTTATAGGGTTAGTATTTGTGTTTCGCTCTGTTTTCACCACTCTAAAAAACACCCTTGGATTGCAGCCCGCCAGTTGAGAACCACTGCAAGGAATGAGGTTATCCCACAGTGCAGTGTGCTCAACCTGACCTTCCTTTCCCAGAATTATCAATAAAACAGAATCAAGATTAGCTGTGATTGATATGTGCAATCAGTACAGTTAGTCGATATTAAGAATTTTTAACATTTATGACCCAGAACTTAACTAAGATAATATATATATAATAAAATTTTGAAGCAGACAGCGTATTGTTGGCTATTGCTACAAATATACCTGTGCAACTTATGTCTGCTTTTGCAGTCCATGCTCACATTTAACATTTTTTCTCTCTTCTGACCACCATAATCTTTATCATTTATAATCTTTAAGATATTCCCTTCTTTTGAATAGCATTGTGGATTTTTGGGGGAATGCAGAAATTAGTTGTAGTTTCCATTCGCCACTATGGAGGTTTAGCCAACTATGATGACCAGAACCACAGCAATTAAGTGTTGCATCAGCAGTGTTCCCCAGCTCCTCCCACATGAGCGTCCAGTCTGAGTGGGATATTTTCCAATGTTTTGAATTATATTCAGCCTTCTGATTCTCCTTTGAATCCGACTGATTTCTAAACTGTTACATTAAATTTAAATTAATAAAACATTTTATGATATCTGCAATACATTTATATTTGTTCTGTCGTTCTGTTCTGCTGCTCTCCCTGCTCTTATCCATGCTAGGCTGCATGGATGCGCAGGGTGTTCTTGTTTACCAACTACCATGTTTACAGATATATAAGAAACTAAGTTTACGTACTTGTTTCTCCAAAAAGCAATGCTACAGCCAGTAATTCTACTTAGAAACATGCGTTCCGTGTCTGAATGTCTGTTTTTGTTTTGAGCTGTGTGATTCTGCGCACTTCATTTGTCACCCTGGGTTACCAGTCGACAGAAAACACAACAAACTACAGCCATAGAAGCCAGCGAATGAACTAGATCAGAGACTGCAGATTCCGCCTGACCTACAACCTCGATCTAAAAAGCTCTGTGACCAGAAGCATATTACAACTCAAGCTGATGAGTGCTGCTTATAGTTTATGACTCGTCTCCTTCCATGTTCAGTTGTGCTCCTGTTGCGTGTCCTCAATCTGGCAACCCGCGTTAGCATCAATTATTACATTCATTATTACATACTGCAACTTCAAATTCACTTGCTGCGTTTATTAAAAGAAAAAAAAGTCTTTTGTGTAATATAACTAAGGTAAAATAGTATAGCGTTTGCCATAACATGAATATAATGATTGGCTTATCAGTCAATAAGCCAATCAGATATCACTGTTAGTAAGTAACACAATTTCAATTATTAGTGCATACTTAAATTTTAACATCTGCTTCTTCACATATTTTGTTGTTAGTTTGCCAAAGGTGTTCGGTTTCGGTTTCCAAGTTAAAAACTGTCATGAGACAGCAATGTAGCATACTACAGAAACATTTATCATGCATAATGTGTATTGTGCTGCGCAGGATTCAGGTGGTAAGCTAGTATTCCCCTTTGAATATAGCCTCAGTTTGTTTTCGTTCATCTTCTTCTAACAGCTCTCCTCCTCCTCTTCTGTCTGATGGTCAGTAAACCCAGGCTAATTTAGGCCGTCATAAAAAAACTCTCTTCCAGCAATTGTAATGTCTAAATCTATCCTGATGAAGCCCTGCAGCTTTATTGTTTGTTCTGCACATCACAATATGGCTGGCTAAAGCAGCTGAAACAAAGACGTCTTTCCTCACACCAGACATTAGCCCATTCAATCCCAATTTGTTAGACATGAAAATATCCAGATGATGTGTCATTAGTAACCCTGACCGGTGGGATAATGTGTACACTGAATAAAATTTGTCATAAATCTACGCCCATCACATTCGATGGTTACTATTATACATAAAAACCCTTAAACAACACTGATAGGAATACAACCATCAACATATTGTAAAATTGGCATTTTAACATATATTTTAACATATCATAACATTATTAAATTAGTGCTACCAGTATTACAACATCAGCATTGTAGCTCATTTGTATAACATTTGTACTTTTAATTTAGTGCAATATTTTGTGATTGCAACATTTTAATGCATTTTTCACTAGAAAAACTTCTATTGCATACCTAAATTCACTGTTATCTCACCAGTCACTATTGTGACCATTAACATTTTTACTGATTCTATGGCAGCACTAATTAATGTAGTATTTGTGAATTCATATATTAATACTACACACCTTAAAGATAGCGTGGACCAAAAATCTTTGTCATATCTCTGTTACTTTACTAGTTTCTTATGGTGCAAACAAGAAATAAACTACTGTGGTCATGTGACAATTTGCACTAACCCTGTGAAACTGCGCGTAATATGACCGGTGGGATTAAATGGGTTAATGATTGGACTACATACCACTATGATGGCCAAAAAAAACAATCTAAGAGGAGCAACTGCTGAAAGTTATTTTAACTGAAAACTATGGTTTATCTCATTTTTGCAATACCAAACAATAATTCTCTGTCTGTTTTTCTGTTTTGTAAAATAGTAAAATAAGGGACATGTGTACATACAGTGGACACACATCCAAAAGGTCTGACTGGACCATTTTGTCTAGTTTGCTTGTTCTTATCAGTTTGTAAAGTGTGTGAGATGTAAAAAACGAAATGAATAGAATGAGAATGATGTTTGCATGGTCACAACTACAGGTGTAAATCGATTTGTTTTCCAAGTGTACTTATCGAGTCAAATAAAGAAATGTATTATATATCTGAACATAATTAGCGCCTGTTTTTTTTGCACTTTCAAATATTCATTTGTCACAGCGCAAGACCGTTTCAATTACTTATTGAATCTAGCAGCCATGTTGTCAACACAGTTTAGGTTCTCGATAGAATTGTCTGCAGGTTGTCATTACAGTGATATTTTTAGTTGCTATCTTGTCTGGTTTTTTATGTGGATTCTTTTTAAGCATTCCAGACGGTGTGTGTGTGTGTGGATGGGCAGAGGGTCTGGGCATGCAGAAATGTGTGGTCTCTGGTGAGCTGTATGTGGTCATGCACAGACGAGCTGTTGAGCTGTTGTGAGCTTCCATCCTCACAGCTCTAATCTCCTGAAACCTCCCGAAATGGGCTCCCGAAATAGACCGCAGAAGCGAGCTCTGAAACAAAATTAAGGCTGATGAAAGGAAAATGAAATTCTGAATGAGGAAATCCAACAGCTCTGTCAATTCAACAGCAGATTGTGACATCTTTACAGTATGTAAATATATGCAGGGTGTAGCTTTAAGATTTGTTCCTGCTGGAAACACCAGAATAAGCCAAGCTGTACATTCAAAGCAGGTGTGCATACTTTAAGCCATATCCGTATATTGTGATTTTTTTAATGTTTCTAATCTTCTGTGCTCACCAGGACTGCTTGCATTTGATTGAAATTTGAGTGAGATATAATTCCAATTTAAAATAGCTGTTTTCCATTTGAATATATTTTAAAGTGTAATTTCTTCCTGTGCTCCAAAACATCATTACGCCAGTCACATGATCCTACAGAAATAGTTTTAGTATGCTGATTTGCAGCTCAAAAAGATTTGTTATTATCAATGTTGAAACAGTTGTGCTCTGCAAACCATTATGCATTTTTTTTTTTTCAGGATTCTTTGATAATTAGAAAGCTCGAAACAACAGCGTTTATTTTAAATCGTTTAAATAAATGTTTTCATTTCTTTTTAAAAATCCTACTGAATCGAAACTTATGAACAGTAATAACTGCATCTTTAAACATGTAATTCATGATTGCCTGTATGGTAGAAGGAACAGATCTTTTTGACTTTCTTTTGTGAAAATCTAACGGTGATATTTTTAAGAATATAAAAAATTACAAGAAGTTCAAAAAGACCAAAATATAACAGTGTCATAAAAATAGCCCATATATTTTGATGACAATGGAGAATCAGTTATTGTGTCACTAAACCGCTTCAACCATTTTAAAAACATACTAGAAAGTTAGAGTGGGACATTAAATAGGTTACAAATGCCATTCTGAAGGAAACTTAAGCAGAAGTGCAGTAAAGAAGAGGACGTTCTCATGAATATGGACGGCAGGATGTGGCCCTCTCCTGAGGCGACCGCAGCCCTCCACAGCCATTACTCACAGCCCTGTTCTCTGTGAAGAGCGATAGGTCCAGGCGCCCTGGGATTTTTCAGTAATGCTGCAGTGACCCATTCTTACTCAGAAACATCCGTTTTGTGTTAGGAGATTACAAAAAAAAAAAAAAAAAAAAAAGCACACGTTGCACAACTTGTACATTCTCCAAACTGCCCAAACTTTGCCAAACTGTCTCTTACTAACTATTTACCAGACCAAAACCTGATCTGTCTGTTTTTTAATATTAATAAAATGATTGCTGTTGATTAATAAAATATGTTTTATAAGAAAATACTATTTCATGGTTTTTTTGCCTACTTTTGGCCTTTTCCACCATGGTTAATTTAATATGCAAAGTTATTATAGTTAATCAAAACAAGCCATAAAAAGTTATTTGAAATATAATAGGGTGACTGAACATTAACTAAAGATTAATTTATAGTCAAATGTACAAAAACTTTTTATTTCATAATTTGTCAAGGTGACATTTCTTATTTTTATTTAGTTTAACTTGGTGTGCTAAAATAATTAATAAATCTAAAAAAATCATCCAAACTAGACAGACATATAAACACTACTTAAAATGACAAAACTAAAATTAAAATTGTATATAT
>JAUMHG010000092.1:1036728-1051191 GCA_032359395.1 Enteromius anoplus | reverse complement strand
GACAAGGATATATTAACTTAGACACACCTTCAGCTTTCGATAGAATAACTCTTCCAAATATTGTGAGATCTCTGGTCTTACGCCGAGATGATGCAACGGGCATAAATTCTACGCTGGACTTAAGACGAATTTTAAGTCCAGACTAGTCTTACGACCGGGCGTACGTCCAGCTGGTGCAAACGGCCCAATGTGTTTTACAGTGAATAAATCAAGGATTGGACAAGTAATTATCTGTAATTAAATTCTCAAATAAAATTTGTGAAATAACATCAATTTGAGAGATAAAATGCAAGACAGAAAGTCCTTTGTTCTATAATACACTAATTGTCCTGTTTTTTTTTTTTTGTATATATACAGGAATAAAGAAATAATCTAAAATAATCAATAGAAAAAATATCATTCTGTCATTAAATTAAATAATTTTGTTTATAACTGACAGTCATGTGACTGATCGTGTGTAGCATCATGGCATAAATCGTCATACGAATGCATGATGTTTATCAATATTGTACCATGAAAATGTACTTTTACAGATGTAAAAAGGTTTAATGCACGATTATGACAACTATCAT
Source organism: Enteromius anoplus (assembly GCA_032359395.1). Classification (NCBI taxonomy): domain Eukaryota; kingdom Metazoa; phylum Chordata; class Actinopteri; order Cypriniformes; family Cyprinidae; genus Enteromius; species Enteromius anoplus. The sequence continues at coordinate 1,050,619 of JAUMHG010000092.1, read as the reverse complement.
TCACTCAATTATCTCATTTTTAATGCAAAGATGACATTGTTTGAGATGCCTCTAATATGACAACTTGACATAAACCAATACTTCATAACCTGTCAGTGTCTTTGTCATGACAACTTGACATTTCCAAGACAACATAAAATACATAAATTAATAAAATAATAATATAACAACATAAACATTCAGTCATAAAATAATTTGAAAGAATATTAACACGCAGGGATATTTTATGACAAATTCAGTTCGTACCACTGTATTTGAGGTCAAGAAATGTATTCATGACGCTGTCCCACAAGATCCAGGGGGCGTGGTTCGATTCAGATCCAACTCCTCCCACCTTACATATACCTAAACCTACGTATCTCCACCCCTAGATGTGGATCCAACCACGCCCCGCATGACATAGAAGCTGACAGGCTATGAAGTATTGGTTTTTGTCAAGGTGTCATAACAAAGGCATCTCAAACTATGTCATCTTTGCATTAAAAATAACATAACTGATTGAATGACAGTTGGGTTCTGGCTACATCTAGACACCAGAATTTATTTAATTAAATAGCAAGGACTATCTAGCAACACTCACAACCTTATAACAGCACCCTGGTAACCATTTATGCCCATTGTGTATTTACAGTAGTTACTGCTGTGTTAGATGCACTTGTGACTCTCTGACTTCCTCTACAGGCTCGCATCGCTAAACGTGAAAGGAAGCTGGTGGATTTTGACAGTGCCAGACATCATTTTGCTTCTATACAGAAAAACAAGAAGAAGGACGAGGCCAAAATTGCCAAGGTACTGAAAGCTCGTCCTGAAAGCTTGCTAGTGTATGCTGATACTGTACTATCTGGCTTTTTGTCCTTAAACCTTGTCAACTAACCAGCTTATTGCTATAACTATGCAAAATGCTTTGCATTTTGGAGTCAGTTTATATGCTTGAGTGAGTGTATGGGCTGTTATCTTGCTTGATGAGATTTGTGTGAGCTAACATCAACACTCCAGTGTGTTTGTGGCTGTCCTCTCTGTCTCTGTCTCTTCGCTGCACGTCTAGCCTCTGGCTCTGGTGGAGAAGGCTGCTCCCGGCTGGGCTCAGGGAATAATCACAGCACATCAAATCGCTCAAACTAACCTCTCGAGAAACCAGGTGACTCAGCCTGTAAACCCTCCCTTAATCTGCATAACCCCACCCACCTTCTCACTGACCACACCCACTCACCGTGTGGCTTCCTCAGGTGTATTAACTTGATGCTTTTGTGTGTTTATGACATAAAAATTTGTCTGTTTAAAAGAAAACTCCCTAGTTTGGGGTCAGTAAGATTTTAAGTGTTTTTGAAATAAGTCTATTTAATAATAATTATGACCTATTCTTACAATTTTAAATAAACATTTTCTAATCTATATGAATATATTTTAAAGTTGATTTCTGTGATGACAAAGCTGAATTTTTATTCGTAGATACCGATTTGATTCTCAGGAAACATTTCTTATTATTGTTAATGGCAAAAACTTTTCTGTTTTATATTTTTTGTGGAAATTATGATTTTTTTTAAAGGTTTGGTTCAACTTTTTCTTTAAATATATGATTTTTTTGCTGAATAAAAGTAGGACCTTGAACATTTAAATGGTATTGTAAATTAAATAAATAAAAATAAAATAAATACAAATGACATCTTCCTGTAATTTTGTAATTTATTCACCTACAATTAAGTCATAATTTGTTTTTGTTGTGTGAAGAAATGGAGCAAAACATTATTCAGAGTGGCTTTTTATGTAATAATATGTTTATTTGAAAGGCTTTCTGGAGATTCCAGTAGAAAGAAATCTGATCACAGGGTGCATCTGTCCACAGTCTATTCATGCTTAATTCTTTGTATATGTATTTTCATAAATTATAGTGTGTTAGCTTAATGACTGTGTGTGGATGTGTTTTGTGTGTGTTTAGGCCGAGGAAGAGTTGGGCAAAGCTCAGAAGGTATTTGAGGAGATCAATTATGAACTCCAGGAGGAACTTCCCACCCTGTGGGACAGGTAAAAACCAGTTTCCACACTGCCATGATCTCTGTTTATCTCTTATTCCTTCCCCTCTTTCTGTCTTCTTAAAGGAATAGTTCACCTGAAAATGGATAAGCTTAACATTGTTCTAAACTTTATTTGCTGCTGTTTTTTCCCCCCTGTGGGAACACAACAGGATTACTTTGCAGTGTTCATACATATCTTTTCCATTTAATAACAATTTGAGGGTATCATATCTGAGAAGCTACAAAAATCCAATATAAAAGCCACACAATATCTATAGGAAGACTTACATTTACAAAGCTACCTTTATTTGATTAAACAAGTGTAAAAAGTGTAATTTGTTCCTTTTTAGCATTTAAAATGTAATTTTACACTGAATTTTTAGCATCATTACTCCAGTCTTCACTCGCATGATCCCTAATCATTGTAATATTTTCTTTAATATTAATATCTGTAATATTATCAAAAAAATTCATTTGTAAAAGAAAAGAAAAAAAAGATCGCTTTAGATAAAAGTTCTGAATGTAAATGTGTATATATATATATATATATATATATATAAATGTATATTATATATATGTAGTTTTTTTTATTGTCACTTTTATTTAATGCATTCTTGCAAAGAAATGTTCTCCAATAGATAGTGTCTTGACCCTAAACTATTGACCTTTATGATGTAATACATTGTTTATTGAGCTTAAGAGATCATAATGAATGTAAATAATGTCTTTATGTGAAAACTGTGCAAATATTCTTCTTTTGTGTTCCAAAGGGAAAAAAAACAGCTGCATGATTTGAATAACATCATTACAAGCACATAACAGAATATATATATTTTGGTGAGCTAAAACATTTTTCCCTCTCTTTAAATGAACAGATATTGACTTCTCTCTCTCTTTGCAGTCGTGTTGGCATCTATGTTAACACATTCCAGAGCGTTGCTGGCCTGGAGGACAAATTTCACCGGGACATGGGCAAAGTGAGCCAATGATAAGAGACTTATTAATGAGATAAATGAGATTATTGTTGTGAGTTACCAGGGTATGTTGCTCTCTCGCACACACAGCTGAACCAGAATCTGAGCGATATTATGACCAAACTGGATGAGCAGCGTCTAGCCAAGTGAGTGCCTTTATCCTGGGATATTTCCTGCTTGTAAAGACCCTTGTGGTTTCCTGTAGTTAAGCACACAGATGTGTGAGTTCTCGTTTTCCTTGTACATTAAACCAACACTCCCCCAAATAACCCACAGAAAAGGTGTCACGACAGCAAGCACTGGGAAGAGGTAACATGTTTTATGTGTGCGTTTATGCAGCATTTATTGCACTTCAACAAGATGATACTTTTTTTGGTGTGTACATGGTTTTAATGACTTCAGAAATTTAGCTTTGTATGTTTTAAATGGAAGAAAAAGCAATATTTCCACTCTTAAGCTGCCTTCCGATGAAATGTCTGAGGAATAGTGCTGTGAAACGATTAATTGCATGCAAAGTAAATGTTTTTATTTATATAATATGTGTTCATACTGTGTATATTTATTATGTGTATATAAATACACACACATACAGTATATATTTTAAAAATATTTTCGTGTATATGTTTATATTAAAATAATCAATATTGTATTAAAACGTTTTACATGTTTAAACAACATATTTTTCTTGCATGTGTGTGTATTTATATATACATAATATATATATATATATGCAGTATATTATGTAAACAAATTGCGATTAATAATTCAGCGCTACTGAGAAACATTTGTTTTCATTTGAGAAGCGTATGTTTTTCCTCGATTTGTTGCTGGTGCAATTCACAGTTGAATTATTAAAACTAACACTTTACTAACACAAATTACTGCTTCACAGAGATGTCTACACGCTGACATGAAAAATATAACTGCATGTCTTTGAAATTCATTAATTGTGCATGGTAGTGATTTAAACCAATCTGCCTGCTGTATTAACATTGATCTCTACTGCCACCTAGTGATCTATTTCAGTCAGGACACTCATGACTGTCTGATAACAAGTATTTACCAGTGTGTGTTGTTTTTTTATGCAGTGAAGAAGCAGCCAATCACAACCTCTCAGAGTCCGGGTCAGAAGCCCCTAAATCACCACCAAAGGTAGTGTGAGAGAGCTGATGTTTTTATGTGCTCTATATTATGTTTATGTATTTGAGTCTTGTTTATGTTTATTACAGCACGCGCGAAAACTAAAGAAGCAGAAATTATTCGTTTTTTTACATTTATTCATCAGCCATTACAACGGGGTTTAAATAAGTTAATTAAATTAAATAAGTGATGGATCTCCTGATAAGAGAAAATGTTGATTTTTTTTTCCCCTCATAAAAAAACTGGACATAACCATGTGAATATGTCTTAATAATCAACCTTACAACAGTGTTGTTCTTGTAGTATTTATATACTATTACAGTATTCATTCAAATCAGTTCATTAAATTCCAGTTTTATTTTACTCTTAATAATTTTGTTGCATCCTTTTGTCATTTTCATTCTTTTTTAATAGTATCAGTTCTATTTTGCTTTCATTTCATTTAGATTCCATTTCTGTAGCTTTAGTCCATAATTGTGTTTCATTGTCAAGACATTTTATCTGATATTCATTATTTTATTTATTATCTTTTAGTTATTTGAGCTATTTATTTTATAAACTATTCTAGTATATATTATATTATATAAGCTGATTTTTTTGTTAACAATAACAACACTGCCTTATAATAAAGTTTGTGATTTGTAGATAATTAGGTAAACATGAGTGTGTGTGTGTATGCAAACCTAAAGCATGTTAGACACATAAAAAACTAACCATAAGCATGATGTGGTGTTTTAACTGTCAGCGTGTGATGTATTTTCCTGTATTATCTGCATGTGTGTGTGTTGGTGTGGCAGTCCAGAGAAGGGCCGCTGGTATCACGACCGCCCAGGCCGACTTCATCTCAGGAGGTGAAACAGGACGACACCATTAACCTGCTTGAAGATGCAGTGATGCCTGACATTAACAATTCAACCCAGCCACAGGTCAGAGGTCAAATGACTCCTGCTTATCTAAGCACTCTCACCACTCTCCCTCTTCCTGGATTCATCTCCATCCTTCATTTGAAAATTCATTCTCCGTTTTCACTGTTGTCGTCTTATTATTAACTCTTTTCTGCTCAGTTAACCAAAATATCACTGGCTCTTGAGTTTGTCGATATAACCATCTTTACTTTCTGCAAACCCATAACTCCAACAAATCCCAGTAGTAAAGCTGGTGCTTTGTGCTTTGCACAGCAGTGTAATGGTCCAGTACGACACGATGGGTCAGGATGGCAAGGGGTAAAGGTCAGGGTTCACAGTCAAGCAGAACCATTGCTGAATTAGGAACCACATACTGCTCTCAGTATTTCCGCTATAGAAGTGTATGGTAAAAGTAGTATGCTAGTATGCATTTCTGAAGTCAGTTTTGAAGTGGACTGAAATTTCTGCATGTTTCTGAACTGAAATGCCACAAATGGTTTAGCATGTAACGCATTAACTGCTGGCATGCGATGCATGTTAACTTGCTTTCTACTAGTTCCTGAAACAAGGTCCATGGGGACAAAAAGAAAATAATAGAAATAAAAAATGAATTTAAAAAAACAAATACACTACCATTCAAAAGTCTGGGGTCAGTACTATTTATTTGAATGACTACATAATATTCATTGATTCCTGAGAAATGCCACAGTTTCCATGAAGATATTATGCAGGACAGCTGTTTTCAACATTGATAATAATGATAAATGTTTCTTGAGCAGCAAAACAGCATATTAGAACGGTTTCTGATGCTGAAAATAAAAAACATATATTCACATAAACGGATTGTTTTAAATAATAGTATTCAAATTATGAAAGTTTTATTGAATATATTTAATCAAAAATATGCAGTCTTGATGAGCAGGAGAACCAAAACGTACAAGCCTCAAACATTTCTATGGTAGTGTGTAACAAATATTTTGGAGAATTGTACTTTGCTGTAAGCTGCTAATTGTATTGTATTACCCTGTTTGACACCGTTTTACAGGATTATATTCACTGCACAGAATTCCATCAATTTTCCCCTAAAATCTCTGCAAAAATGTGCTCTGTAGACTCTGCCTGGGCTTGTTTGTTGTGACTATTACTGTATATTATTTTTATTTCTCCTGTACATGGTGTTTCAGTATCCACTATTCAATCACTTCACCTTTAACAAAGGCTTTCCTCTCATGTTTGCTGTAATAATAAACTCTGAACACTATTATGAGCATAAGCTCCTGATCTCTCTTCTTGCTATAATCATGCTGACAGACATACTTTGCACACTTATTATGGCCCTTATTTATCTCACTCTTTCATTTTGTGCTGCCTTGTGAAAGGAGGCTTCATGGGATTCATGGGAGGTAAGATCTTGTGATGGATGGATCAGATCTCTCTTGACATATTCTTCTTGTGGTCTGATTGATCACGGCAGTGGGTTGCCCTCAAAGAACCAGAAAGAACCATTTAATGGGGCTTTTGGATGAAAATCTTCTACAGTCTTTAGATTGATAAATTAGAAAGAAAGTGCACACAAACAAACAGACGTTCAGCCAATGTTTAGCCGGATCCAATAGTTTAAAATAGTCACAGTATGTCTGGTGTTCAGCCAGGTCAGGTCAGTGGATTTTGGAGCTGGAAACAGGCATAAATGAACATTTTAATATAGTTTGTGTGTGAATTTTGCTACCTGGTAAATTATTTTATTTATTTTCTGCCATATGTTTGGACTTTTTTTTACTGTTAAAAATGTAATTAATTAAATTTAATCAATTATGTATTGTAATTGTTAGGCCCCAACTAAAAACAAAGCTATTGTTAAAGTTATAGCCATTTTTCTTAATACAAATAAATTAAATTAAATTAAATACAAATTTAGATGAAAAGCGTCCATTTATGCAAGGCAACGTTTCTCCTTTTTGTTTATTTTAAATTAAAGCAGTGAAACTGAAAATAAAGTGAAAAATAAAACTGGAACGGAAATAAAAAATAAAACCTAAATAGTAATAATTTAAATAATACAAAACCACAAAAAATATAACCAAAATTAGAAATAAAAATGAAAGCTAAATCAAAATACCGCTTCAAAAAAAATAACAATAAAATGTAAAAATAAATTGGGAGTTTAGAATGAACAGTAACTCATATTTGCATAATTCACATCTCTTCATCTTTCCCTTCATTTATTCCCTTTTTCTTGCGAATCATTTGCACCTTTTGCCGTATTGCCTGGCCTTTTTTTGTCCCGCCATGTATTTTACCTCCCTAAATCCAACCCTGGCGACCCTTCCTCCCCAACCCAGCCTGATCAGACCCCAGCTGCAGACCCCTCCCAGCAGTGGGACTCAGATGAAGAAGCTGTCCAACAGCCGTACGAGGCTCCTCAGTGGGAGGATGAGCTGGCTCCTGCCGTTCAGCCGTATGAACCTCCCAGCTGGGATGAGCAGGTCAGCGTGTCTGCGCAGTCTGGCTGGGGCAGTGAAACAGCTGCGCCTGCGCAGCCAGACTGGGAGGATGATGCTGCGGAGTGCTGGGGCGAGGAAGGGTCCCAAGTAGGGCAAAACCAACACCCAGATACTAACTGGGGCAGTGGTGCTGCTCAGGCTTGGGAGGCGGAGTCAGAGCCGCCTCAGTGGGATGAGCTTCAAAGTGTAAGAGGAACAAGATTCATTTTGGTTGTATTGTGGAGTAACGTCATAGAGTTAGGAGAGATGAGAAGTAGATCATGCTGTTCTGTGGGTGTTACAGTTTTCCACCGTGGTCTTGTTAAGTGTCTGTTTTGTATATATTTTTATATGTTACAGGTTTGTTTTATTGTGTTGAGTTGATCAGGTATAATTACGGTGTTTCTCTTTATTCTTTGTATTTAGAATGAAGCGCCAACAGTGACAAATGGCTCATCAGATGCAGAGCTTCCTCCATCTGTTCTTTATAAGGTGAGATGCACTGAAAACCCAAGTTACCATAGCTGTACAACGGTGGTATTTATTATATTATATTAATATATCACTGCATTTTAATGTATTTGATTATATATAATATATAAATATATATATAATGTCAAATTGATTAGGCCTAGTTGCAATTAATCACATCCAAATCAATATTATATATATATATTTTTATTTATTTTTTTTATTTTTTTTTTGGTATATAAATCATATACAAATATTGTATAAATTGTATATACATTATATTGTGTTTATATATACTGTACATATAACAAATATCCACAGTATTTATAATAATTATTTCAATTTTTTAATATTAATCATTTTATTCCTACGTTGGCAACGCTGAATTTTCCGCTCCAGAAACATTTCTTATTACAGTTGAAAACAGCTGCTTTTTTTAGAAAACAAGAAAAAAAATTCAGGTGATTAGACATATTTAATTTATTTTAATGATTAGAAATGTGTTTATTTGACATTTATTTGAAATTGAGATTTTGAATTGTTTTTGAACAATGTCTTTAATGATGCTTCATAAAGCAGTAATCATATTTTTATAAAATCTTGCTAACCCCCATTTTTGAATGCTGATTCAAAGGAATATATACACACATTAAGAGAGAGAATTCACTTATATGATTTTTGGTAGGTGAAAGTGATGCATGACTACGGAGCAACAGACAGCGATGAACTTGATCTGAAGGCTGGTGACATTGTGCTTGTGCTTCCCTTTGCCAACCAAGATGAACAGGTCAGTCATGGCACATATTTATGAATGCATACTGTACAATCGGACAATGACTCATTGTCTTTTTGTTTGAGTGTGCAGGACGACGGCTGGTTAATGGGAGTAAAAGAGTCACACTGGCTTCAGAATAAAAACCTCCTAGCTAAAGGAGTCTTCCCTGAAAACTTCACCCAGAAACTGTGAGAGCGGAACAGCCCTCTCAGAATCACCTGTCCTTATACTTTGTTTCTCACCACTTTACTGTGATAACATTTTCTTATAAAACATCTACAAAAAACAAGGGCTTCTCAAGCAGAACAAAAGCTATTCTATATATCACTTGTAGAACTGGGGTTAAAAATAAACAGTAAAATAAGCAGTGAAAAGCATTAGCTGAAATTTGCAGCGGCATGCTTTACACAACTTCATGAAGTAATATGGGCTACACGCACAGTGCAGCCAAACTTGCTTGTCATCATCCTTTAAAGCCTAATCCTGGTCTGTACACACAGTTCAGTCACTTACAGGAGTGACAGCCACATTAAGACAGAATTAGATGTTAATGATGCATTTAAACTAGATATGTCGCTCTGCTTAATGCACAGTACAAAAAAGTCAAGACAAGGAAGGAGATCTAAGCCTTGACTTGACAAACAAGAACAAGCAAAAAAATAAACCTAAATAAATCCAAATCATTTATATTGGTAATAAGACAAAATATTGTTAACTGTACCTGTCTACATAAACTGGATCACTTGATGAGCCAAGCCATAATCCCAAATATGCTGATAATAAATGGATTTGGCAACCCTGTAAGAACAAGCTTTATCAAAAATCATTTAGGAGATTCAGACCCATATTTTAATGGGTTTTCACTCCTTGAGCTTTACAGTGTGAACACAATTAAATACCTAATAGTGATACAAACTGGGTTTTGATTAGTTTTTTGTCATTGGGCCATTTTGGGAAGATATAAAGCATCAGAATGCTGAGCATGACACACGCCAATCAGTGAATTACAGTGAAATCTTTTACTCTATTGCTTAAAGGCAACATGAAATTACTGTGCACAGTTCTTTAGTGCTTGTTCCACATATTGCAAAAAAAAAAAAAAAATGTTAGGATTTTCACCAAGTATAAAAAGAAACAAATAGCATCTTGTATCTAAATGCAAAGAGTGATAGATGCTCTACACACAACGTGTAAATAGATGCAATACACTATTTGTACTAAAGGTAAAACATCTGGTGGGCAAAAAGCAAAATCTGTGTCAGTATGGTCTGAAGTGCAGTATTCATAAATATGCCATATTTCAGGAAGATGTGGGACTCTCTAGCGTCTCCAGTGCATGTAGAGCCCCTTCAACCCTTACAGTAGTTTAACATGTTGTTCCCTAGATAGGGTTTCTAGCACTGCACTGCATGTGAGGGGTTCATCTCAATACTTTTATGATCAAAAACGTCATTATATTTATGTCATAAATGTCTTCAGGTATATGGCACCAAAGCTTATGGAAATTACACAATGGGACGAACCACTGTATTTTGCAATGTATTTAAACAACATTTGTTATGGTTGCATGAATGTTTTATATTTTCTTTTAGACGGGTGCACAAAAGCTTTATTCTTAAAGGACTGGAGAAGATCATACATATCTCATTCATTCATGATTGTGCTAATATTTAAAATAGAAAATCATGTCAAAAACATAAGATATTTAGATTTTCATGTTGATCTGGGAAGATGTAGCCTGTGGTGCACTGATACAACAGTAGGGTGGAAACACTGAATGAGCTGCGCGAGATTTATTTGCATACTTTACTGAGATACGGTATCATTCCACTACTGTAACCATGGCTGAATTTCTGATTTCAAAAGGAAGAATTGTGTTCATCTGTACCTGCATCTTGTTACTGTATATGCCTGATTATAACTCTCTTGTCATGAGATGAATTACCACTGCCATTTTCAATAGAAATATGTACACTAATCACACTTTCTCTGTTTCTATGTTAATTAAATCAGGATAAATAATGACACTGCATCGCTGAGAAATGGCAATAACTTATATTCAGTATTCAGCACATTTAGCACCTGGTTAAAATGGATTGGTTGAAATTCTACCAAATCAGGCCCCTGTTTTAATTCTTAATCTGTTATCAAATACACAGGGAATCTGCTTTTGCCAAATACAGTGTAGAATTTCCCAAGTAGAGCGAATTAGCTGCTATTTTGTGAACTCTTAGGTATTGTCGACTTGTCAGCGCGTACTGTGTAAATCTAGAGTTTATCTCCCTCTCTGACCTGTTTACATATCTTACCTGGAAAGCTCTATATTTGAATCCGTTTTGAATTTTAAAGTATTTATCAGGCCTCTGAGCAAACGGCTGCAGGAGGTCTAGTCTATTCATGTGAATGAAAAATGTGTGAATGTTAAAGTGACTCCAAATATCTGAATGGTGAAAGTTCTGAGATGTTTCACATGAACTATATATACTTTTAGTCAGAAAGGGAAAATGTCCTGCAGCATTTTTGTAGCTTTGGATGTTCTGTCTTAGCATGCAGTTCTCTGTAAGAAACACCCTGTCAAGAAACCTTCATATTAAATCATATTAAAATTAAAATCATACTTATATAGTGTCCTCTTGTTCATTTCACATCCTAAATCCAAGTTTGTCATGTGATATTACTAACTAATATAATAGTAAACTGACTTTATTTATTGACTAACAGAAAGGCCCGGTAGACAGGATTAGGCCATAGTTCAATTAGGGCATTTGAGTAACGTTTTATAAATTTGCCCTAGAAAAAGCATTCCTGGTGTGCATCTCGAGACAAAATGATACATTTTAAGATCAGTTTCTTTCAGTTGAAACGGCTCAGATTTACATAGATCTAGGCCTCCCCAGTCTGACTTGCTTACATGTTTTCTTGTGCATCTTTTGTCAAGGGAACAGTCTGGGATCAGATGAGAAATGTTTGTTCCTGGGCTCCATGGCTACTCAGCCGGTTAACAATAGTTAAAAGACTTAATTAGTGTACAGATATTACATAGCAATTGCTTTGGGTGAGTTGGGGACAGTTTACACCACTTATGTAGAGACAGAAACAAAGACAATGTAGATTTGGCTGTTAGTATACTTTGAGTGAAACTGGATAAATGCACAAAACACTAAAACGCATGGAGAAGACAGGTAAAAACTAAAACAAACAAACAAAATGCTCTATTAAAAACAGTGCAAGTTATTTGCATGCCATGTTTCAATATTGATAATATTACCAATAATTCCAAGAGAATAAAGTCAACACTATAACACTAATCGTCATTAGTTGTTGTTACCGTTTTCATTCTTAGTGTGAACAGACCTAAAGAGTTGAGGGTTGGATCACAATGTGTCAAAGGTTCAATGCTGTTGGAACAAAGACTAAGTTCACCCTTCTTAAAGGAAAAGTTCACCTAAAAATGAAAATTCTGTCATTATTTACTCACCCTCGAGTAGCTCCAAATCTGTACAAATTTCATAAAGGAAGATATTTTGTTGTTAGTTTGTAACCAGGCTGTTTTGGGTCACCGTTGACTTCCATAGTAGGAAAAAAGAATACTATGGAAGTCAGTGGTGGCTCAAAACAGCCTGGTCACAAACTTTTTTCAAAATACCTTTGTGTTCGGCAGAACAAAGAAATTCATACAGATTTGGAAGTACTTGAGGGCGAGTAAATGATTTTTTGGTGAACTATTCCTTTAAGTTTTTAGATGGCTCTTATGTTGGTGTTACAATAAACCTCACCTAAGATGTGATCTACCAGTGCAGGGTTAAATATTAATGGCTGTGGGTGGGTGGATGAGTGTTGGCCTGTTAGAGTGTGTCTTTTGCAGGAAACAAGAACCACTGGGACGTGACTAGGCCTGTTTGTTCAGTGCACCGCGGTCATTTATGATTGACATTCACATAATTGCACTTAACCCTTTAAGTTGCCAACAACAAACCATGTTACCGTGGCAGCAGCTTGCTCTTTATATAGTGATGATATCCTCACAGAGAACATACACAACATTTCTCAACCGGACTCCTGACGGCGGCCAGAGGAAAGTTCTACAATGGTAGGATGTTTTAAATGATGTATTTGGCTGATGCATTATTTAAAATACTGAACAAATGTACTTGAATTTTAATGAATGGTATTTGTTTTCATGTATACTTTTATCAACAATTATTTTGTCTCCATTTCGATTATTTTTAGGTGTTTGTTATGAAAATTAAAATAGAAAGAAAATACTTTTTCCAAACATACATCTCATTTACACCCTAGCGTGAGTGCATCTCAGTCCATGTCGGCCAGGCAGGTGTGCAAATGGGCAATGCATGCTGGGAGCTGTATTGCCTGGAGCATGGGATCCAGCCAGATGGTCAGATGCCAAGTGATAAAACGATTGGCGGGGGGGATGATTCTTTTAACACCTTCTTCAGTGAGACTGGAGCTGGAAAGCATGTTCCTAGAGCTGTCTTTGTTGATCTGGAGCCCACTGTCATTGGTACTGAAACTGATTCTCTTTGTGTAATTTACTTAATCTACTGTAAAGAAGTGTCTTAGTTTTTTCCCTCAGTGTAGAATGCATCATTTTAAGAATAATCTGACGTGAATATATGAAATTTGAATTTTCCAGATGAGGTGCGCACAGGTACCTACCGCCAGCTGTTCCACCCTGAGCAACTGATCACTGGTAAAGAAGATGCTGCCAACAACTACGCCCGTGGGCACTACACCATTGGCAAAGAGATCATTGACCTGGTGCTGGACAGGACTCGCAAGCTGGTAAGACAATCTTGGGATTCAAAGGTGGCTTTATCTTGGGTGTTTCATTGGGATCTACATTAGTAGAACAATCCTTGCTAGCGATTGTAGAAATAACTCATGTAATCCTGCAGGCTGATCAGTGCACTGGGCTCCAGGGCTTCCTGATCTTCCACAGTTTTGGTGGTGGCACTGGCTCTGGGTTCACCTCTCTCCTAATGGAACGTCTCTCTGTTGATTACGGAAAGAAGTCAAAATTGGAATTTGCCATTTATCCAGCTCCTCAAGTGTCCACTGCAGTGGTGGAGCCCTACAACTCCATCCTTACCACCCACACCACCCTCGAGCA
>JAUMHG010000092.1:954480-970816 GCA_032359395.1 Enteromius anoplus | reverse complement strand
CTTTACGATGAGTGTCATGGGATTTTTAATGACCACAGAGAGTCAGGACCTCGGTTTAACGTCTCATCCGAAAGACGATACTGTCTGTGGGAGGGTCAGAGAGCTCTCCGATCTTATGGGTTTGTAATTACTGACAACATTTTCTTAAGTCAGTCTGTCCAAGCTATTTATATTAGAGAGATAACCTGCTGCCAGCTTACCATAATAACTGCTGTCATAATTACACTTACAACCCAAGTTCTGTAATTTGTTAGACTATAAGAAAATAAGAGCAAATGAGGTTGTGTCCTCAATGCATAGATGCAAATTACTGTGTTTTTGTTAGGACTCCACAGATGCAGCACTAGCATGTTCTGCTTGAGGCCTGTGTCTGTTTTCTTTCACTAACATGCTTAAAAACCAGTGCGTTATACCTCGTGCACACACATCTTCCACTGACCCATTCAGTCGTGAGTGAGTGTGTGTGTGTGCGTGAATCATACCTTGGAAAGCCGTACCAGTCATCTCACTGCTGTCTCCATGGCAACCTCCCCAGCAGCCGCTGGCAGTCGATCTCACTCTCACACACACACACGGACGGCAGCGGTGTCGTACTGTGACATACAGTGTTAGTTACCCAACAGGACACAGCTGCTGTCGCAAAAATTGTGTCATTTCAGTGTACTGTGTAGTTTAATCTTGATTAAACCTTTAAAAGCAGCACACGGACCACATATCATGCGTTAGCATTCACACACGCTGATCTGCAGCTCCGCTAACGACACATACGCTCACCGCTCCAACAGATATTTATAAACTTCAGCCACTCATCCGCTCTGGACCTCATAGCCCTGATCAGGTGTGAGGGAGCTGAGAGACACTTCAAGAGCCTGCAGGAAAGGATGAAATATCTGCAGTGCATGCGTTGCTGACATGAGGCTGCTTTTTAGTGGCTATACTAGCATGACGTGTAAATTTTGACAATTAAAGTTTGTAATCGATTCATTCAAACTGGTCTTATACACAAGCTATAAAATTGTTTTGCTGTAACATTGTGTGGGTGTAGTTTTTAAACATTGCACATTTTTTAAACTGGGGCTGCCATTCAAATATAAAAAATATCAATCACGCTCTCTAAAACAAATGTACGTTCTTGTAATAAGGACGGATCAATTGTAACTTTTTACTGTCTGGATGGAGTGGGTCTCGATACATTCTCTTTGTATCACAGTAAAAGTTCAGGAATTAATATAATGTACTCGCTCACGTTTTTTCCACTTATTTTGATAGAAGTTTTGTTTCCTCCTGCTTGCATTCTTTTGCATATTTTATTTTCTGATCAGTGCAGCTGATGTAGACATGTCTGACCGTGATGCTGTTGTGCCGTTGCCAACAGGTGATGCGGCGCTGAGCTGTAGCATGGCTAACACTCCTCAGATGATGGCGTCCGCCGGGCACCTGTACCACCATCATCATCATCATCATCATCATCATCATCATCATCAACAGCAGCAGCAGCAGCATCCGGCACTGCACGTCTCTGCTTATCCCGGCCAGGGCCATTCTTTCACTACAGCTCCTTTCACAGACAGTAATGTTCCCAACTCCAACAGCCTGCCTTGCCTGTACCAGGATTATCAGGTGACTCGCTCTGTCCAGTTAGGGTTAGCTCTTTTCTCTCACTGTGGTGACTCTGATCTCAATGACATGCTTCTGTTTGTGTTCAGGGCTGCATGTCTGACGGCGGTCCGCCGGCTATGAGCTCTCTCTCTGGAGACGCAGGCCTGTACCGTGACGCTCCACAGAAGCTGCCGGCCAAGGTGTCTGTGCCAGGAGGCTCTGGAGGCCAAAGTTCGGTGGACGCGATCTACAGAGCGGTGGTGGATGCTGCAGGGAAAGGTGTGCAGGTGACCATCACGGCAAGTGCGAGCGGCAGCACACAGGCCAGCCCCGTCCCAGCGCTCAGTGCCATGAGTGCCTTCACCGCCTCCATCGGTCCTCCGCTCGGCCTGCCTCACGCCGTCAGCGCTGTCATTCACGCCCCACGGGGGTCAGAGGTCACGAGCCGGCCGCCAGTCAACCGCAGGAGCTCAGAGCAAAACACGCCTGATGCTGCTGACACCCACGAGTTTTTCCGCTCGCCGCGTCCACACTGGGATGAGCCCAGCCACGCACCCTGGAGAGGAGATGAGTTCCTGGAGTGCTCCACACAGGTGCGCAGCAGCAAGCCCGAGAGGAAGACCCTGATGGAGTGTCCGGCAGAGTCTGCCTCGGATGCTCAGACGGATGACAGTGTGAGTCTGCGGTTCAGTCACCGAGCCAGAGAGCGCCTGGAGCTCAATGGAGCGCTGCCTCGCGCCGGATACGGGGAGCCGCTTACCGGAGACGACCAGTCACCCGGCTCCTCCACCAGCTTGGAAGGGCCGCTGCTCAAAGACTACACTCACTTCAACGGGCACTTTAACGGACACTGTGCGCCCAGCCCCTCGGACACCAAGAGTCTCAGCAGCGAGGAGGAGCTGCGGCACCCTGACTCTCCGTCAGCCGAACTGCTGCACTACAGGCAACGGGCCTTCAACATGGGCGAGCTGGTCTGGCCGATCAAAGGCTTCCCACCCTGGCCGAACAAACTGATGGGAGAAGAGCATGGGCGCAATCCCAGCATGCAACTGTCAGGACAGGCCAAGGTACGAGATGCCCTCAAAGTTGCCCAACACAGTAGTTAGTCTGTTATCATAAAGTGTTAAAAATACGTTACAGAAGCGTCCTGTTGACGGCTAGCAGCTAGTGTATCGTGGTTTTGGTGGGGCGAACGATGATCTGTGAACAATCAGCGATTGCTCAGGTCATAAAGGCTTTGAGATCAGAGATTTTAAGTCAAATCGATAAACTAGTAGCAGTAAATATTGCAGATAATAGTTCTCTAGGTAACACATCTGCTGTTTGAACTCTTGTTTTTAAGGTGGAACCAGAGCAGCTGAAAACACTAACACAAGACCTTCAGATGCTTGACAGAGCCAGCAAAAAAACCAGGAAGTAAGTTTCTGTGAAACATGTGATCTTAACATCTACACGAGAAAGAACAAAACAAAAAAAACAGTGAATGTTGAATGTGAGTTTTGCACACTATTTAAGAGCAAGTAAAATAAGAAGCCGCAGCTATCATGAAGAGAGACCAGCACACGAGTCTTGTTCAGACACTAATAGTTTTATGGCATTTCATATACTTCATTGCTCTCTATTTAAATCCGCACCCGGTTTCTAATGATGGGTTCACAGTAAGTTCAGTTCACGTTTATTTGCATAGTGCTTTTCACAATAAATATAGTTTCAGAACATGCATGTTTTTTTTTTATATTGGGTTATTTGGTCAGAGAAACATCTTTACTTAGTTCTTTAATGGTTTTTGAAAAAAAAAAGTTTCATCAGGTGTAATCTTACAATTATCCAATACTAAAATCAAAAGTTTTATAAAATCTTTGTTGTATTGATATGAGATGGTTTCCTCTTTTGTTTCCGTTAATATTGATGATTCCTGAAAATAGCTATAGATGCTGTTATGGCAATAAAACAAAATCACAATCACAAAATAATCACAAAAATCCCCAGTCGATGAGAAACTCTTCTTGCCACCAAATAATGTCAATAACAATAATACATGGACTAGATAGTACAAGTCATTAATGTCATTCTTTCATGTTTCTTTTGGAGCGCTTGTGTTTTTTTTTTGCAGAGGTGTGGCTGGACTGTTATTAATGTGTCTCGTGTCTCTCCCACACAGGGCGGGGAAGCTGAATCATCATTTAGAAGCTGCGATTCATGAGGCCATGAGTGAGTTGGACAAGATGTCTGGAACTGTGAGTTTCTCACACACACACACACCTGTCATGGAGCTTCTCACGCTCGTTTTGATTGGATGAAGGGATGATACAGTGAGGTTGTCTGTCAATCTGTAGGTTCACCAGGATCGTCAGGTCAAACTGCCCAAACCCAAGAGGAGGAAGATCTCCAGATAACAGCAGCGTCAGTGTGTCTCTTTCTCTCTCTTTGATCATGGTGCTATGCTCTAGCAGACGGCTCTTCATGGTCCCGCCCTCATCCAGTGACTAACAGGTGCTGGATCAGCCAATTAGAAAAGGCAGTAAAAACAACTTGCTGAAGAACTATTTTTTTCTAGTGTACAAGGAAAAATATCAAACAGGAAAAAGGAAAAAAAAAGAAAAAGAAAATTTACTGCATTTAAAAACACAGACAGTCCAAATATTTCTGATATGTTTTCAATGTGTATATAGACAATACAGAAATGTCATGGTAAAAACATGGGAAAAAGTGTAAATACTGTAGGATAATGACATGTACAAGCCAACTCAATGCACACTTTATCTTCAGCTGTACAAAACACAAAGCAGAAATGTCTCATCAGCCCATAAGGCCCTGCGGCATTACAATGAATAAGAGTCAATCTGAGACTTTTCTAAGCTTCAGTTTGAGTTGTATTTTGAGTGTGTGTGTGTGTGTGTGTGTGTGTTTCGGAGTGGACTTCACCAGCTCAATGGGTTCGATGCGGGTTGGACTCGAGCTCATGGGCTTCTATAAATAGTTCAGGTCTTCCAGCACTAAACACTAATACATGAATATGTTTTTAATAGTCCCGTGTCATTCTGCTGTGTTTACGGTCTTTATACGGTTAAGTTGGTTTCTTCTTTGTGGTATTTGTTTGAGTTAGACAGCACTAGTTTGTAAGGTTTCATTGAAGTTATTCATACCGTAATGACCAACAAAGAGGAAAACTAGGGGCCTTACAGTGTGTGTTATAAATGATGCATGGACTCCCTGTTTATTTGACATGTTCAATTAGACTTGGCAATAATACGGCCCTGCGCACAAAGCCTTATACTTGTGCGCACACACACACACACTTCAGTATTACTCTGTTAACACAGTGTTTCTTTGCCTTTCAGGTTGCACTCAGTATTTTCTCTTTTAAATTTTCGCTCATCAAGAAATAAACAGTACTTGTGGAAAATCTTAATTTGACTGTCCACTTAATGATTGAAGCCTCCAGTCATATCAGAATGAAATAAAATTAGATTTACTCTACAGGAAGAGGCTCTGGGGCATTAGGAGATCATGTGACCAGCCGAAAACAAAAAATTTGGCTTAAATTTGGCTTTTGGTGCTGCCTCCACACGTCATGAGCCTAAATCAGTCAGGAACAGGAACATATCAGTCAGCCGACATCAGAAACCATCGAGCAATGTTTACTTTGAGTGTTGGGTTATGAAAGGACACATATGAGCGAATCTCATTCAGACTCAGGAAAGTCCTGCTCTTTAAGTTCTAAAGGGGTTCATGGGAGATGTGACAAACTGACAGGAGTTTGTTTTTGTCTTGGTGTCTGTTATATTTTCATGAATGGATCAGAAGGGTTAGAGAAGTGACTGTAGGGGTCAGTGTCGGTTGTACAGAATCATTGGAGAACAGGATGTGACATGGACATCTGCCAGTAACACTAACTCAATATGAAGAGCTGATTAAATGATTAAACTGCAGATACGTGTGGGATTTGCAGCACATTGCTGTGTGAAACACACTCATCCGTTTGAAACTCTAAAGCAGGGCTGATTAAATAGCCGATAGCTGCCGTTTTCTCTCCTTGTTGTCAATCTTTACAGAAATCTCACTACGAAATTAAGTGCAATATTTCCATTCAGTGGAACGGGGAACTATATCGGTGCAGATATCGTTGCGATGGTGTTTCCGAGGTGAAATGCTCATGATTCGATCGGCTCGTGTGTCTCTGCTGGTGAAGTCGACTCTGTTGTCAGTGCAATGCTGCGGCTCTGTGTTTAAAGTCTTACTCTTCAAGGTCAAGAACATTTTGTGTTCATGTGGTCAGTGTTGCCCAAAAACATTTTCCATTTCAATTCTCGAGTCCATTTCTTTTATTTCCCGTGTGTGTGTGTGTGAGAGAGAGAGCGAGAGAGAAGAGAGAGAGTGTGTGTGTGTGTGTGTGTGTGTGTGTGTGTGCGCATATTTTTATTTTATTCTCTTTGCTTGCTATTTTGTGAGTGGTATCTGACTGGTATTACAAACCTCTCTGATGTCAATTTTTTTTTTCCCAATACGTGTCGGAGTATATATTTTCTCACCAGTATGTACTTTACAGCAGTCGACTTTGTAAAGTATGTTGTGCACTTGATTATGTTTGTTTCTGATAGCTTTGATGTGGCTGTTAGGGTTAGTTTGTTAAAGTCCATAATTTCTTATTGTTTCATTTGATTTTTTAAAGATGTCCTAAACAGCAGTTTTGTAAATATTGTGAACATTACAGGTCATGCTGTGATGTGACATTGAAATGATGTTGCACCAATGTTTCAATTAAAACCTGGTCACTAAATCTTGGTCATTAAACTGGTGTTTTTATTGTAGCTTTATAAGATGGCTCATTAGAAATGATTGAAAGTATATTTTTGTGTATTAATATTTTGAATTTGTTTCCAATTCATGTTTTAATACTATTTTCAAATTCACTGTAGATTTCAATTATATTCTGTTAGTTTCAGCAAATGGTTGGTTAATTTTAGTTTGTATTTTTTTGGATCAAATTATTCATCTATTTTAAACTGTTTTAGTTTTAAAAATGAGCAAATATTGAAGTTTTACTATTAGTAGACAGTCCTTTGAATTCAAGGTTGCAGTTGTGCAAAGCTGTGTTTTGTCCCTGGAAGCAGGTAAATTAGGTCCAGTACCAATCTTAACTAGTAACGGTTTCATGTTGTTGTTTTTTGTTTTTTTTACCTTAAATTGTAGTCTCCTAATCTAAGTATTTAGTGTCTATCGATATCAAAGGGCACTGCTAGAAATTTTGGGTCATTTTCTTGTGATCGTTAATGGTCATGTTATGAAGCGTCTCATTTTACACAAGATTTCATGTAAGAAATCTTGTGTAAGATTTTCACAGAGGTGTTTTTATGGTCTAAAGTTTCTTCTATAATTAAAGCAATATGTCTTTGGGTATTGAAAAGGCTGATTAAGATCAGAAAAAAAAACTTGTCTAACTGAGATTCTGTAGGCATTTGTACTTGATCGTACTTGATTGCTTTGCCCAGGTGTTGTAAGATTCTGCCTTGCCTACCTAACCCTAACATCATAAATCTAACACATAAAAAGTACTTTCAACACTATATGCCAGTGTTTCTCTAATCTTACCCAGGAGGTCCGATGCACTGCAGAGTTTAGCTCTAACCCTGATAAAACTCACCTACCTGTGATTTTCTAATAATCCTGAAGACACTGATTAGCATGCTCAGGTGTGTTTGAATTGAGTTAGAGCTAAACTCTGCAGTGCATTGGACTTTCAGGGGAAGATTTGAGAAACCCTGTTATATGTTGTGCTAAAACTATCCTAGCATTTTTTTGGGATGTCTGCAGCAAAAAACGTTTCCTCTTATGCCTGATGTAATCCAGAAGTGTATTTTTTTCGTCTCTTGGAAAAGGCACTAGGATTCTGTGAAAAGGGTCCATATGCTGCAGACAGATGGAACACAACAATAGAGCTCAGTGTGATCTGAATGATTCATTGATGTACAACATTTTGGTCAGATTCATTAAATGTCCGAGTCTGGACCCTGATCAGTACACAAAAACGTTTCAAATGTGTCTCTACTAGTTACTAAGTTCACATCAGTTTTACATAAAAAATTCAGATATTAATCACTTGATTGCAAAAGGACAAATGATATGAAAAGTGACATGGTGTTTAATTTTCGTGAGAACAGAAATGAGAACAGAAGCATGAAGTTCAGAACAGTACATACACATCTAAAAGAAAAAGCTAAATTGCCTTGCCTGATTAATGTGGGAGGTGATATATGTATGAATCGTCTGAATGATGTGAGACCAGGCATTCATTTCATACAAAGAACCGAGACCATTCAGGGCCCTGTAAAGTATTATTTATTTAGAAATATTATTTAATATCAACAAAGAACTTAACAGGTATCAACAGTAGACATGATACAGTCGGGTTAAAATGATCCTATTTTCTTGATCTATTAAGAATGGCAGCTAGTTTACAGAAAAACCACCAAATAGTTAAATTACAGTAATATATTCAAGGCTGTGAGGACTCTTACTGTCCAAACAGTAGTGCATTTTTAGCGGAAACTACTAAAGAACAAAAACAATATTAACACTTGGAAAACAAATATAAACACATATTTTACTTCAATCACTGTAACGCTACATGGCACCTTCTTATCTTCTGACACATTAAACATCTTTCAGGAAAGGATAACAACATTTTCTCCCGGTTTCACAGACAAGGTTTAAGACTAGCCCTAGACCAGGGCTGTCCAAACTCGATCCTGCAGAGCTTAGCTCCAACCCTCATTAAACACACCTGAAGCAGCCAATTAAGATCTAACTAGGCATGTTAGAAACTTCCATGCAGGGGTTTTGAGGCAGGTTGGAGCTAAACTCTGCAGGACACCAGCTCTCCAGACAGTGGCGGAGTGCAAATTCGTTCAAAGTAACAAGCAACATTGTAAGACTCAATGCGGGTGTCCAGGCATAATAATCGCTCATTCGAAATCCGACAGCCTACAGATGAAGTAGCACTGTACGACTACATTTGAATGCAGGGCCGCTGCTGGCCAAATGGGTGCCCTAAGCAGAATAGTATTGTCGTGCCCCCTTCCAACAAAAAACACCTACTAGCCTATATGGGGTCAAAATAGAACTTTCTATAAATATAAAAGTAAACAAATTAATTGTAATTACATTGTATGATTTATAAATTACAATTGTAGCCCTAGACAGAAACTATATGATTTTATTAATACAGTGTGACTGATTTTATGGTCTTAAGCATTCAGAAATCACACAAAATAAACGTCCACGTTTTTGTTGAATAAATTCAATAAAAATAAAAAATACATTATATTAAATTTAGTGGATATTTGAATGAAATCTTTGGTCAATATTAAACATAGATTGGATCGTCGATTATCAGGCCTTTGGTGCTTTAGTGTTATTTAATGAAACCATAATTAAACCATATACCATAAATTGCCTCGTTGTTTTTATATAATACACTTTACGTCATGAAAACTGCAATGTTTAGTCAGATGCGTTGTTGTTGGTGGTGAAATCACAGACAATAAAACACATTAGTCTACTAATGACAGTCAAACATTTCACAGGATTATCAACGGATCTGAAATTGAAGCACCGGCTTCATCTCTGTATTTTTTTTTTCCTTTCTCTGTGCTGGGTTGTCTTTTCCCTGATATAGCTTAGTTGTCCATCAATTATGATTAGTGTGCTTACACTGCTCTGGGTTTATCTTTTTTTTTAATAATTAGCCTATTTATAATATCTGTGTTCATGTTTAGATTGTTCTGTTTATGTATACATTTTTAACCTCTTTAACTCTTGAATTTGAATTTACATATTCAAATTGTGCCTTGAATTTTTAACCCTTGTCTGCACCAATAACCCCATATGTGGTACCATTTGAAAGCTTAGAATCTCTATTTTATGCAGATATGAATTTTTATTTATTTATTGAATTTCACTTTGATATTTATTTTACTGTAACAAAGTTATTTACACGTAAATTACACTATGTTTCATTGGGTATATGTTTCTTGGGTATGAAGAAGTGTTGAATCATGCATTCACTTGAAAACATTCAGTATCTAGAAGGAACAAACTCCTTGAGAACTAGCCTATTCCTGCTCATGTGAGCATGCCGTTGAATGTCTTGTAATGTAAATGTAAAATTGTAATGTAAAATGAACGTAAAAGTAAAAACTGACTGAGAAGAGAAATTAATTTCCTGGTTAATATGCAGTACAAACTAACCCTAACCCTGACCTTAAAACATGACTGTGCCTTTGTTTTGTCTCTTGATGCACACCAGTAATGTATTTCTCTAAGGCATCTTTATAAGAAATACTTAAATGTTGTAACTGAACTATGATTTAATGCTGGTTTAGGTGATTCCAGGCCACTGTAATGTATCATTGGTCAACGAGAGAACCGCAGCGCGCCGCCTGCAGGACGAACCGAGCACTGCAGGACCAGGAGGGGGAGGGAAGAACCGAGCAGATTAACGGTGGAAAATCCGCTTTGTCTGTTTACATCGGTGTTATCTTGGTAGATTTATGTTACCTGCTCCGTTATAGTTCATTCACAGAGACAGTACTGAGTAAGCTTAATGAATATTTCCTATGGCGACCGAATGCAACCAAGAAGCGGTTTTATACTTCATAAAGGAGAAAGGAGGTCGCGTAAAAAACGTGGATTTAATGGATTATTTTCGTGCTACAATCCCCAAAGATCCTGCATTAAAACAAGTGGCAAAGGAAGCCTTTAAACGGTATGTGAACAGCGTGGCTTACGTTAAAGAGGAAAATGACGAAAAATACGTTTGCCTTAAAAATAAATTTAGGAAACCATCAGGTTCAAACGAGAAGAGTGACAGAAAGAGTCCACCCGAGGAGCGCACACCCGGTGGACATCACAGAATCCGCGTGTCTTCAGAGGCCTGTGAGAGCAGAAGCGGAGGAAAAGAGGGGATGTTACCTGGCTCAGGTTACGGAACAGGTAAAGCGGGAGGTGCTCAATCACAGGCGGATATTTCTGTCAGATTTCCAGAGGGTGTGAAAGAGTCAGGAAGAGACAGGACAGAATCTGAACTTATGGGGAATTTAAGCAGCAGCACGGTGGAGGACAAGCCTGCTGCGAAGATGAGAATAAATCAAGCACAAACGGCAGGGAAAGGTCAAAGACCCGAGATATCTGTAAATATGCCGAATTACACACAGAGAAATCCAACTCACGATGCTGAAATGAAAGTCGAATCACGAGAAGAGTCTGGGAAAGAAAACAGACCTCAACGCCCGACACCTCGGCAGACCGAGGATTTGACAGATGAAGAGCAGCCGAACTCCATCAGCAACACTCCACAGGCGCGTCGCAGCGCGTGTCTCTGGGGCAGATGCAGAGACTGTCCGCGGGCCGACAGCGACTGTGACGCGACCGCGGCGACGCTCGAGCCTCTGGAGCACGAATGGATGATGTGCGCGTCTGACGGACACTGGGAAAGCCTCCAGCGGCTGCTCCTCACGGACCCCAGCCTCCTGACAAGGAGGGACTTCGTGACGGGATTCACCTGCATGCACTGGGCTGCGAAGCTCGGCAAACACGAGCTGATTGTAATGCTTATCAACTTTGCCAAAGAGTATCAAGTCGCGGTGAATGTCAACGCGCGTTCCAGCGCGGGATACACGCCTCTGCATCTGGCTGCGATGCACTGTCATCTCGAGGTCGTCAAATTATTAGTCGGAGCGTTTGACGCCGACGTGGAGGCGCGGGATTACAGCGGGAGGAAAGCGTGTCAGTACCTGAAGAGCGACATTGCGCAAAACATCCTGGACATCGCGGGCGCGTGCGTGGAGTCTGACGCAGACGGCGTGGATGCTGGAGACGCGAGTCGCTGGAGATTGTCGAGAGTTATTCAGTCCAACTTCAGACCTCTGAAAACTCAGAACAATGGCGAAGAGGACGGCGGAGTCTTAACCAAACACAAATCTATCCGCAGGAAATCTTCTTTTACTAAAACGAAACCCAGTCTCAATAAAATCCGCATGAGGTCGCAGATAGTTCACAGCACTTCTCTCCTTGACAGATTTGAGAAATATACTACCGAAGAGTCTCCCAACCTCTTAAGACCCAAGTCAAACCTCTTTGGATGAATATCTGCAACTTTTAAGTACATTTGACACTTTTCTTTACCGAGGGCTTTTAATTACGCTATCTCTTGCTTTGCACAATGTTTGTTTTAAAGTGTCTTTCAAAACACAACGATTTGGTATTACAGGGTTTGATATGACTTCTCATCCTTCTGGTGATGCGCAGATAATAGCTGAACATGATGTACAGTATATAACGCCTTCTTTTAATAGAGGCTGTACGTGTTTTGTTTCAGATAACTGACTTTAGTTTAGACGAAGCAGTGTTACATATTTTTATCCTTGGTTACTGGTTTTGTTTCGATAAACAAATGTCTTTGCATATGGGTTATCTACGGCTTTCCCAGAAAGCGAGTTGTAATACAAGTTTTTTTCAGTATATAGTTTTGAAATAGGCTTATCTGACAGAGCTGATATTTAAAGGACCTTTAACTTTTTAGTGATAAGTGAGTAAAATAAATAGTTTGTAATATCAAATAGTAGAGTATTTCCTGCACTTTTGATTTTTTTTTTTTTAAATTAAGATTCACGCACTTGCAAGCTTTATTTCACAAAAGAATACTGAGATCAGTGATACCTTTGCCAAAATTACTGAAATATAATGATGAAAAATAGAATACTGGATGTACTGTTTCATGATCATTTTAAAATATGATATTGATTCTGTTGAACAATGTTAATTATTTATTGTTTAATTATTTGTTCAATATTTCTAAATGCTCATGACATAAAGATTCAGATTTTTCCTGCTACTTTATATATAGTGTTAGATAAGAAAATGTACAAAATCTGTTCATGTCAGAACTCTAAATGTTCTCTTCCTAGCAAAAAGAGTATTTAAACTAACCTACAAAAATAACCCATTCCATGTTTCCATTAGATTGTGTCATCATGGTGCTGTTCTCTTCTAACCCTACATAAAGATGGAGCAGGACAAACACTGTCCTCACAGAGTAAAAGCTGCTATAAAAGCATATTTCTACAGGACACATTCATTTCTCTTTTTTTAGTTGCTGGTTTATGTAATAACATCAGGCTAGAGTCTTTTCTTTAATAGCAAATCTTCCTCACAATGGTAATTCAAAGTACTTTACATAAAATGATTAAATCATCAAAAGCCTTCAAAGGAAAAAAAATGTCAAAATACTTTCAAATAAATGTAGTGAAAATAAAAGACAGATGGGTGTCTTAAGGTTAGGGATGTGTTTCGCAGCAAAGGACACGTTTATCTTTAGGTTAGGGTTAGTGTACCTATTTTGTAACTATAGAGTACCTCCACAGTACCTACTTGTAGATATAAGGAAACACTATGCAACGTTTGGGCAATAAGGGGGTAATAACCTGCGAAATGGTCGTGTAATTTTATAACTAATGACCTATTCTAAAATTACGTGGGAGGACACACTTACCTGAAAACTTACAGCCGTACATACGTGTAGGTAAACGGTAACAATGTGCATAGTTAAGAGGGATCCCTACTGAAAACGAAATGAGCTAAGTATACTTGCAGCCATACTAATTGTCAGTATACCTTGAGTGTATTAATAATTAGTTAATAATCATTGTGCTATTTTCAACATTTTCGCTAAAGATATTTTAATTGTAATTAAGTTGTAGTAAAGCATAACTTTAAGTGTATTTAGTGTACTTTTATGTGTTAAATTGAGGCAACTTTAAGTATATGTCTTTGTAAGTAAAAATATGCTAACCCCCAATGCTGAATGGACTTGTTATCAGGGTCATTACAATAAATACATAACTTCAGTAACAGACTGTAACGCTCAAGCATGGATGAGAGGAGACAGCAGAAGTAAAGTAAAAAGGTATTTAATTCAACTTAGGATTTCCAAGTTCAAGTAGGGCAAATAACACAGTTAAATCAAATGAGATTTATCTCTTAATAGTCCATGGCAAATAATGGCGATCTCCTTATCGCATAAACACTAATCAGCCTCTGCACTTCGTTTCCAGTAGCTTTGATAATGATCACTCGATCGTGATGTAGACTTTGTGCTCTGCAGAGACAGGTGAGTGGACTAGGTAAGTATAAACAGGAAAGGAGTGAAAGGGTTATCTCAAGTGAATCTTTTCCTTCCTGGTTGATTCGCCCAGGCAATTATAGAAACCAGAGAGAGAGTTGTAGTTCCACTGCCAGTCACATTCATGGAGTCCGTTGGTCTTACTTTAAAGGTGCTCGGTGCAGGTAAGTGCTAATATAGTCATAAAGTCTAACAAGGCATGATTTCCTTGAATACATAGGCCCTGAAATCTGTGAAGAGAAAGGTGTATATAACTAGGTAAAGGATAGTTACCTTGAGCTCAGCCGTCTTCTCTTTGATGTTCTCAGCTTTTATGCAGTGTGCTTGATTGCACACAAGTGTCATCAATCACTAAGTAGGTCACAGGAGTGTTGAAGACGGCTGAGCTGGGATCAGTGGACTATGACCATGTGACACAGACAGATGCACATAATGAACAGCTCAAACAGTGTTTATTAAAATCTCACATTATAGCATTGCCAAACAAAACAAAATGCACCATGTTATCATATGGAAACAATGCTGAAAGAAACCAAAATTGAAACAATGTGAAACAACGAATAAACTTCAGTTTTCCCTGTTGAACTGCTCATTGCTGCACTTGCTTCTGATGGCAGCTCACACATCAGATGCGCTTGTGTTTGGGTTCTCCACAAGAAAAGCATCTGTTAAAGTAAAAGAGGTAAGGTTAGAGGGTATGTTCATACAACTTATTCTTTGCTACCAGTCTGCAGAAGTACTTACTGTTGTTGCACAAATCATACTGTTACATATTTGTAATAAAATCATACAAATACTAGAAGGTTATATATGTATGCTGTTTTTAAAAAAAATATTTATATACTATATAAATATATTGAGCGAGTGTATGGGACACTCAAGGTTTCGGTTATATACTAGTAGAAAGGGTGAGGAGTTTCCGGTTAGAGAAAAGTTGCAGAGAGTGGATCCCAGTCAAAGGATTTTATTTTCTACTGTCCATGCACAGTACAATGGATTAGCATGCGACTTAGGTGTGTGGTCTACAATAAAGCAAAATACAATATGAATGTGAATAAACAGAAATAAACATTATATACAGCCACAATGACAGTAATTAACGGATCAAGTCTGGTAATAAAGTATTCAAAGAGCACTGGAATAGCTGCATTCTTTACCAAAGTGTTTTGGTATTTATATTGCACAGTTAACTATTATGAAACAAAAATCCACACATATACTTATTTTAAAGTTGTATTTTAAACTAGTAAAATTTACAAGAACATAGTAAAAAAATTAGTTTGTCAACCATAGAATGTGAAATGAAAACTTACTTTCTAATCATTCAAAGGCAAACCCTGCATTAATACTATAAACTGCATTCTGACTTGTCTGGACATGTATTAATTTGTTTAACCTTATTTAGCATAATTT
Source organism: Enteromius anoplus (assembly GCA_032359395.1). Classification (NCBI taxonomy): domain Eukaryota; kingdom Metazoa; phylum Chordata; class Actinopteri; order Cypriniformes; family Cyprinidae; genus Enteromius; species Enteromius anoplus. The sequence continues at coordinate 955,623 of JAUMHG010000092.1, read as the reverse complement.
TATATGCGGAAGATGCATCTGGGTGGCATTGTTGGGCTGTCATACATATATTGTATAGTCATTTCTGTCCTCCTATCGGTGTAGACTGGAGAAAAACTGTTATTTGCAAGTTTGTCCTCCGTAATTAATAACAAATGAAAAAAAAAAAAAAAAACATTCACACGAACGTGCCCTTGCTTTCGATAAACAATCACTTAAATGAACAGCGCTTTGTTTTTAATTAGAAAAAAAGACCATTACGAGGGTGGATTAGAACCTGCAACCTCAAAACACTAATCAGTTATTCTACCGCTAGACCACATGATTTGAACTTGCATAAGTATATTTTACTGTTAATATTTTTATATGCACACTTTTACTATAGTGGGGTTTAATGTTAAAATACTTTTATATGCATGAATTAAATTAGTATGTAGGTGTTGCAAAGACGGGAGCGTATGGAGTACGAGTTAATATGCAAAATACTTTATTTATTCAAGGCTCAGGGTCAGGATACAGTGGTCGATCGCTGGCAGATACAATAGGGGAGGCACTAGCAAATGCAGGGTCATAAACAAAGCAATGGGTCTAAATACCGTTAAACAGAGTCCTTGGGAAGATGCAGAGGGAAGGTCCAGGTCCAGGCAGAAATAATCAAATAGAATAATCCAGAATCACAATGAACCAGAAACACGAATTAATGCAACAATAACAAACAAACAACGAACCGTGACAAACAAGCAGACACTACGTCTGACCCCGGTTGTGCACTGGCCTACATTTCAAAAGCCCGCTTCGGTTCCACAGAAGAGAAATCTCCCAGACAGCTCCTCTACTTGTCTTATGATTTATCAGCTTTTATGAGTTTTGTCGAATGTCTGTGTCCTTTCCACCTCTTGTGTGGTTTTAGTTGTGTGTGTGTGTGTGTGTGTATATTTTTTTGTCTGTTTCATGTGTTGTTCAGGATCCCAATTTTCTCAATAATGTCCGTCTTAATATTCCTGTTAGATTTGAATCTTCCTATGAATTTTTTTAGAGAAATGACGAGTTCCACAAAGGATGATTCAGTCTGATTTTTCATTGTTTTTGTAACAATGGCTCAGTAGTCGGTAGATCCATTTGCAACACTTTATTTTCAAACTCGTGGTCGTACATACTCAAGTC
>JAUMHG010000092.1:935534-945969 GCA_032359395.1 Enteromius anoplus | reverse complement strand
GAACCAAAACCCCATCCATGAGAGAATGGGGAAAAAAACCTTGTGAGAACCAGACTTAGTTGGGTCCAGTTCTCCTCTGACCTCATTTTAGTCATTAATTGTAATAATGCAGTGAGATTATTGTCTGACACACAGAGATCTGATCTGATCCTCATCAGTCCGTCTGGAGTCACATGAAGAAACTCAGACCGTCTCCAAGACAAAGAAAAAACCTACCTGGAAAGCTCCAGTACTGTTCAGAGTTTTAGACACTCGTGGAAATATGCTGTAAAATGAGGATGCTCTCAAAAATAATGCCATAAATAGATTTAATTTATCAATGAACTAAATCAAATAAATATTTGGTAAAACAGCTTCTGTTTCGAGGAACACTTGCTCAGAGTTTTTCAGGGAGCTTTCCAGGTAGGTTTTTTGTTTGTCTTGGAGACGGTCTGAGTTTCTTCATGTGACTCCAGACGGACTGATGAGGATCAGATCAGATCTCTGTGTGTCAGACAATAATCTCACTGCATTATTACAATTAATGACTAAAATGATGTTTGGAAATGGAAACCAGTTTTTGTTGCTGATAACACTAGCGGCCCGAGACTTATATACAAAAATATACACAGCACACGTACTTATGTAAACAAAAACATTTGTTTTAACATTATTCATTTTAACACTATACTTTAGTTTTTATGTTAAACATGCAGTAAATGCAAAAACAAAAATCAGGTTTAAGTCAGATGTTTTAAGGGGGAATCATCATTAGTACGACTCGGTGGACGTCACGCGTGTTTGTTATCGTCTGTGGCGCATCCAATCTAAATATCGGAATAATCTGAATCCTATAAACCTCTTCATATTGAGTCCTCCTGAAGAAACAGAAGTAAATCCCGCTACACGGCTCGTACCGCCCAGCCCTGACACCGCTGTTTCTGGGTGTTTTCCCCAAGAGTCGCCGCTTCTGTGATCTTTGATGCCGCTGCCAAATTTATCCAAATCATTTAGAAAGGAAATGTGCAGAATTCAAGCAGAATTTCTTTCTTTCTCCCCCTTCCAGCCCTCACTCCTGTCAGATTACTGTGAGTTAGTAGGGAAACAGAGACAGCAATCTCACACGATCAATATCAAACAGATGTATTAATCAGAAGGAGAGATGCACACTATCCGTCTGTGAGCCTACCTGAGGCATTCTGCTACTAACCAGAGTGTCCTGAAACACTATTCTACAGAGAAAACAGAAAAAGCTATCGTCAACCTGGACACACACACGCACAAACACACACACACACACACACACACACACACACACACACACACAGAGCCGTCCGAATCTGCTGAGGAGAAACAAATCCGTCCGATTCTATTTGACTGATTCAATTTCATCACACTAACTTAAACAGGATTCACGGTTTTAAAGCATGTCTTATTCAGAACGAAACGGCTCTGCGTGGCTACAGTTTTCACACGGTAAAGCACTCGGAAAGAGAGAAGGAAAGAGAGAGGAAGTCAAACCAAGAGACAGGAAGTGTCATACTTACATACAGTTCTGTAGCTCCATAAAACCCATCCTGGTACACCACACTGAGAGACAGAAAAACAAAATGACAGCAAAAAGAAAAGAAAGATGGAGGAGCAAGAACATAAGATTGGAAAAAATAAAATGGACAGGGCGCCACCGTGTGGCGATCGAAGGGGGAAAAAACAAAAGAAGATGGCAGGACAGATGAAGAGCACGAAAAAGAGAAAGTGAAAACATTAATTCACACACATGCAGTGCACTTGGTCATAAAACAGGAAAAAAATGCCACTTTAATCCCGCTGAGATACATTTGAGCTGGATTTACACAATAAACAGGTCTAGTATTGGGAAAATGGCATTTTTTGTCATTGATTGCATGTTTACATCCGCTGGTCTCATTTTGTGAGCAGAAGCAGCACACGGTCATGCAGCATGCAGCACACTCCAGGTGTGTGTGTGTGTGTGTGTGTGTGTGTTACCCCGGGTAGGCCTGTATGGTGGGCTGAGGCACCGCGGCTCTCACTGCTCCGTACACGGGTCGGCCCCGGCCCCGCAGGTGATGGGCTCCTCTGAAGCTGGCAGCGGTGGATGCAGCGGCTGCGGCGGAGGGATACGGGAACCCTGGAACTACAGCCAGATCACTCACAACAACATCTCACTGACTTCAGATACAAACGTGACCTCGGAACACTTCTATTTATTTTTAAACACATCATCTGAGAGCTGAATAAATAAGACTGTATTTACTTCCATTAGTACTTGGGAGAAAAAAAAAAAAAAAAAAAAAATATATATATATATATATTGAGAAAATCATCTTTAAAGTAGTGCAATTGAAGGTCTTCGCAATGCATATTACTAATCAGTAATGAAGTTATAATTATGGTAGAAATATATGTATATGAATAACACGTAAGTGATGTGTTGACTTTGCTCTCCGACGTCAAAATCATCTGACATCGTTTTACCTTTTTCTTTTGTTAGTTTGATTTAGTCAGCATTGTTTAGCTACACTGTTTGTATTTCAGTAGACCGTTAACTAGACTAGTTAACTTGACTGACTAACTGTAGCTTACTGAGGACATCTGCTGGTTAAAGCCATGTCAAACCAACAACAACAAACCCAGAAGCAGCCGTCTTCTTCCCAGACACCACTCTCTAAACATTCAGAAATCAAGAAGCCCTTGGTAGACGAGTAAAAACGGTCTTGTTTAGATTTCCCCGGGGTAACGTTTCTGTCTACTCTCACAATCATGTGAGCTTCACGTGAACATTCACCACTCAAACAGGTCTCACCTGCGTAGAGCTCCGGGCCGTACATCGCTCCCATCATAGGACTCAACTTCCACCCAGCTGAAGAAACACAGAAGATTAGCCTGAACTCGTCGCTAGCACCCCAAGACAACCCTGATCACGGAGATGAGCTGGTCTTACCGTAGGGCAGCGTGCTCAGGCCTTCTCCGTTAGCGTACGGGCTGACCAGCTTCTTATTGGTCATCACTCGAGCCGTAGCGTTGTTGACCTGTTCATCAGAGAGAGAGGAGGAGCATCTGATCAGAGACCACGAGAACACACGGCGCTGGCGCAGTCAGTCTACAGCTGATCTTATCCAAACGCCTGCAGTGCACATCAAGCGCTGACAATTACGTCATTAGCATGTAGTGAAGTTCACAAATCACCCAAATGTCAAAATTAAGAGCGATCATCATCTAGGAACATTCGCTAATCAATTCTTTGAAGTATATTTACAGCTACAGCAGAAATTGTGGACTCATTGATATTCCCTTATATTGCTTCATGCGTCATAAAAAACTGATTTTCAAACATTCAACACAAAAACCCAGAAATCAATGCGTAAAAGCAAACGAAAAACAGGGCATTCCATTGCTAAAATGAAGGAGAGAGAAACAAAGAGATCACACATGACGAAATCAATACACTGTGCACAGCTCTTAGCAAAATCACATTCAGCCAATTACATTTCATGAACCAGAAATGAGCATATCAGCCAATCAGCAAGCATCAGACGCAGCCTATGGACCAATCCAAATACTCTGCAGCCTAATCCCGCCCCCTCGTGAAAAAGGAAAAACACATCATACCGAGAAAGAAGGGGGGATGTTCAGAAACAGAGGGATGCAGGAAAGAAAAAGAGCCAGTCGACATTCAATGAAACCACAAAAACGGGAGAAGGAAAGAGGGAGACAGACGGACGGACAGACAGAGAGAGAGAGAGAACAATCCACCCAATCAGAAACGTCAAACTCAAAAAGCCATCCAGTTTTGTCATGAACAAGTACACCAAAGTGCGTCAAATGAAAGGAAGCCTGTGATTGGTTGTTGTCAGACCTTGTGAGGAGTGACGGAGTTTATGGGTGAGAGAGAGAGAGAGAGAGATGCATATGCTACATGTCACAATAAATGAAATCATGAAGACGGAAAACACCGGCAGGCATCAACACGGTTCTCTCACACGCTGAAGACCAATATGCAAACACCGTCACACACACACACACACACACACACACAGTCCAAAACCAAAGACCCAAACAAGCTTGAGTCGATCATCCTCACATGAATATAAGGGCAGGAATATCGTCTGAGGAACAATTTCGATGTGTGTGTGTATTCAGGGGCGTTTTTGGCTCATAGGCTGTGCAATAATCAGCAGATATCTGGGCCTGAACTGGTGGAAGCATGATGATGATGATGATGATGATGATGATGATGGAGTGATCAAAACAATCACAGATGAAATGAGAGATGCGTGTTAGGACCGGGCGCCATGACCGCGTGAAGCATGCTGATCGCTGGAGATCTCAACAATTCAACACAACACTTAGAAGACTCCGTTTGAAAAGAACCCAATCAGCACCACATGCCCTCCTGGTGATGAGGTTCTACGATGATTTACCACAAGCGCCTGGACCCGGTCCAGACCCCTCGGAGATGAGCTGGACCAGCATCGGTCAGCGCCTGATGGCTCTTCTGGGAACGGATGCGGTCCGGCTGGAGAGCTTCAGTCAAGTCAGACGCTGACCGCTGCTGGAGCTCCGGAGTCGGTCTGCACCAGCTTTCTCAACTTCTTAGCAATGCATATATATATCAGAAATGAAATTTTGAAATATAAACATAAAATGCATTACCGCTCAACTCTAATGGGATGCAAATACAACAATAATGACACGAAGATATTAATAACATCACGATGTTTCTCTAATGCTGCTTTGAAATAGATTAGCATTGCAAAAGAGCTATAAAAACATCAATCAATAGGGTTCGACGTGAACGTGGAGGATGTACACAGAGGACTAGTTTAGATTGGGTTTGGGTTTTTTCTTTAAAATGTACGTGTAAGTGTCAGCCTCTTCACGTACAGCTACAACTGATGCCATTCAAGTATTACTTGGCAGATGCTACCGTGAATATTTCAGCTACGTTTAACGGTACGACTGTCAGTTGTCTGATCTTCTGGTCAAGTGAAAATTTCGCAGCTTCATCAAAAATGCATTGCCACATGACTGTATTAACAGACAGTAAATAAAAATACACCTTAAAAGTGTGTGACGCGAGACCCTGGTCATAACACCCAGCCCTAACCAGAGCTCGTCAGAACCACAGGAGAGAGAGGAGGAGGATGAAGGGTTTAGTGTGAGTCTGGTCAGCCGTGTCAGTGCGTGGGAAAGTGTTAGCGGTCATGAGAGCGATGGAGAAAGGAGGAGCGATGGCGAGCGCTGGGGAGGGAATATCATTTCTGTCAGTATCTGTGGTCCTTAGCGACTACAATAGACATGATGATGATTTGATAAAGCTCTTCCTGAACAGTGTATCAGAACAGACCTCAGGGAGGAGATGCGACTGCGCTAGCCGCGAACCGACGGAGGATGCGCTCGGCCAAACTTCGCAACGAGGACGAGGGCTGCCGTCGTCTCCGCGAGGGCTCTAACGCATCTCTGTTCCCTCCGAAAATAACAAGCTAATCAGTGCAGAAGAGCGAAAGACCACAGTTTGTAAAGCTGGGGAGGGCTGAGTTTAGATCTCAGGGGTTTGAGTTGAGGTGGGATTGATCAGGGATGAAGCCGTACAGACACAAACTTACCATGAGCCAGGAAACAGCGTGACGACACGCGAGCAGTTACCGTGGAGACTGACAACAACAACAACACACAGAAATCGTCAAGGGAACAGAAAGGAAAAGAAGGAGAAAATGAACAAGAAGAGAAAAACAAACCCAAAGAGAAACCAACAAAAGAAAAAAATGCCAAGAATGAGTGAGCAACCAGAAAAGAGAGGAGAGGAGAGAGGGAAGAAAATAAAACAACGTCCAGAGAGGAACTCAAACAGACATTCACACAACAACAAGACAATCTTCAGGTGATCAAATCTGTCTGTAGGAGCGCTAAAGAGCAGCCGCATTCATCTGTGTCATAGAGGAGGAGGAGAAAGGGACGGATGATTAGAGGAACTCAACACACACACACACACACACGAGCAGAACTGATGGGGAGTGGAAATGCAGCACTGCGACCGAGTCAAAGCTGGAGCTACGGGCCAAAATAGAAGCCAGTGGACATGGAAGTACGTCTACAGAGCAGTTAGTGAGGCTAACATGCCGAGCTCATGACATCACTCAGGGGAGGGGCCTAGACAGTGACATCAGAGGCGTTAAAATAGACACAGGGACAGGAAGTGATGCAACGAACAGGAAACACAGCGAGAGTGCAGAGCTGGACAGACAGACTGGCCAGAGACAGAGAGAGAGAGACAGAGACAGAGAGAGAGAGAGAGAGAGAGAGAGATGAGGGAAGAGTTGATGATTGACCATCGCTCTCTCCACAAATCTGCTCTCCAGAAAACAAACAAACAAACATTAGGGTGTCATTTACATACAACATGATAATAATAATAATAATAATATCATGGCAGATCATTCAACTTCTGTTCAAATTATTCAAATCAAAAGGAATCTGACAGTGAAAACAATGGCAAACACGTGAATGGTTGATAAAGTGCCCAGATTAAACCCGTTTCTCCTGCTTTCCCATGAATCTGATGGTCCGAAGCGATCAGACTCATGCAAACCCGCTGCGCTCCATGCACGCAGCCGGACACCAGGGGGCATGCATCTACACCAGGGGTGCCAAACTACACTTAACTAGTCCTCCTCTACTAACCCGCTCGCGGAACTGCATGCAGCCCAAATATTAACGTTCGAAATATCACCCGTTTTCAAACGATTCATCGCGTTGTTTTTGTTGTGTACTCCGTCTATAATTATGTATATATATATATATATATAAACACACACATATCTACATGCATATCAATTATATTAAAGTATGTTTAATATATAAACATAGCGTAACACACACGATCACTAATAATCTTTTGACAGCACAAACTTTTTCTGAATCTGATAAAAATATCCTTTTGTTTTTTTACTGCTATCTTCATGATAAGAACAAACAAGCGTCACACAATTAACTATACACTATATTTAAATGCTGTCTGCTTTCACTGCAGACCTGGTTTATTAAAGGACTAGTTGACCCAAAGATCCTGTCACTCACTCACCCGCGAGTACTTCCAAATCTGTAGGAACTTCTTTGTTTGCAACAGTTTTTCGGTCACCTTTGACCTCTATAGTTTTCTTTGTCCTACTATGGAAGTCAATGGTGACCAAAACAGCCTGGTTACTAACCTTCAAAATATCTTCCTTTGTGTTCGGCGGAACAAAGAAACTCGTCTAGGTTTGGAGCTGCTCCAGGACGGGTAAACGACAGGGGTTTCATTTTTGGGTCAACCAGTCCTTTAAGGGATAATGCTCAGTCAGAAGCGGCTCTTATGATAATGGCCAGCTGACCGTCTATTATCCCCGTAATAAACAGACACTTACCATGTGAAAGATGGAAGTGAATTACTGTGTTCTTCTATAATCACAGTCGTAGAGAGCGGCCGGTCACACACACAGAAGAGACTCGGCCCACATGACTCTTAGCCTTTGACCTAAAATGAGTTTGACACCCCTGATCCACACACTCAGCCCTGAAACACACGTCCCGATTCATTTAGAAATAAAAAGAACTGTGTTTGGGATTACAGCCTAAAGTGAGAAATAAAAAGTACACACAAAAAAACTAAAAGGAACTACTCCCCCCCCCGTCTATGAGAGACAAACACAGGCAGCGTCTCAGAGGTCATGCAGGAGGTCAAGAACTATAAAAACACCCAGAAACCAGCACTGCAACACGCTGGGCCTCACGAGGGAAACACACGTGGCTCCATGCACACACACACACACACACACACGGCAAGCAACAAGCTTCTTCTCATCTCCCAGATTCACAGAACAATCTACAAATGCACTAAAAACCAGGAGAGTACACAAGCATCTGAAAGTGAGCCGTTCTCTCACACAATGCACACGAAAGCCGTAATAAAGCTACAACACCAAAATAGTGAAAGCATTCCGAACCGTCAGTCCTCGTGTAGATCGGTGGAATCCAAGCAAATGTTTCACGAACAAAAAAAGCCATTCAAACCAGAGACGGCATCAAACGCACGCACGTGATTGGCTAACTGTGAGCATGCTCAGTAACGAAACAGATCGATCAACTTAAAAAAGGGAAAATAACCACATGCTGTTAATAACCAACACTCAGCCAGACAACAACCAATCCAAAAACAGAGAGAAATCACACCATCGAAGGTGGACTGCAGTAGAGATGCAACCATGCACTGCTAAGCTCACACACACACTTCCCATAATGCAACACACACACACACACACTGCTGAGCATCTTAAGCAGTTCCAGGACATGTCTGGTCAGTAAAGGTGTGAGATGGGAACATCAGAAGGAGAAAGAGAGAGATATAGAGAGAGAGAGACAAACTCACCTCGATCTTCCGTCCCTCCACGATGGTGCCGTGAAGACGCTCTCGGGCTTTCTCTGCATCTGCACTGGTCTCAAACGTCACGAAACCAAAACCCTGGACCGTGACAGAGAAGAACGGACATCAGAAGTCTGACCGGCTCAAAGAGACAGTTCATGACGGTCCTGATCTACTTTACATTGAACGCCCGGTCAGGATCTACGGCTGGTAGAAATCATTCCAAAATACAAGCATGACACATCCAATAAAAACCAGCAAACAAACAGGACTTGTGTTGATCTCAGCGCTTCAGAAGAGCTGGAACACACACACACAGAAGTAGATCCGGCCTAAAGTCACTTTATCTAACAGCATCTTTTGAGTTCAATGCTTGGATCAGAATAATGAAACACTGGGCTGTTAGCAAGCAGTTCAACCAATCTCTGCAGCGCAGACCAAACACAATCTGTGTCCAGATGAGTTTACACACTGCTGTTTAATTATTACCATTACAGATCTGAAGAACCTCACACCGTCAGTCAAGGATTGGTTTTTGGGGGTGAACTGTCATTTTAATCCAACAATAACATTTCATCAAATACAGCATTTACAACGCTTTCTTACCTTTGAGCCCCTCTCATTAAAAATGATCTCCACGTCCAGAATCTTTCCAAATTGCTAAAAAAAGAAACACACACACACAGAGAGAAAGAGAGAGAATGCTCAACATGAACAAACCCAGGGCTGATTGTGTAATGCCTTCAAACTGATCATTTATAGCTGCGTCTTTAAGGTGTTGTTACAGTCTTGGTCACCAGGGGGCAGGATTGGCCCTTAAACACGTCACTGTTGTGTTTCTAAGATCAACTGATGACTAAACCCTGAAGTCTATAAAGCCTGCAGTACCCCGAACATCTGCCGCAGGTCTGGGTCTCTGAAGCGGAAGGGGATGTTGGAAACATGGAGACGCTTCGGGGTTCCTTTGGCCTCGGAGGAGTCGTCACTGCCGGACCCACCGCCGGACACACACTGCACTTCTGCTGGAGGAGATCCGTCTGACAGCTGAGACACACACACACAACACCAGCATCTCAACGCTTCTGCTTTAACTAGTCAGCTTGAAAACCAAGTACAACATGATTCACGTGACGTTTCTTAATTAACCTGCTGGTTAAGAGCAGCTCACATGAAGCGGTCAACATGACGAGAACAAATCACTCGATTAACAACAACTACATCTGAAACACGCTCAGAAATAACACCAGGAAACCGCTTTCGACTAAATCTTAAATCAAGGTAACACAACTTCAAAATGACTGAAAGTTTCACTAAAAGACTATTATTAGTTAGAAGCGCTCTGTAAGAGTCTGTGATCGAGGTGTAGACATCAGACGTACAGTACTTACAGGAGAATAATATTAAGAGCAATTCCTTTCCTATACAGAAATATATATATATATATATATATATATATAGCCCAGCCCTAGAGACAAGTCTTAGAACTAAAGAAAATTAATCAAAGAAATTCCTAAAATCACGCGAGTAACAAGTGAAATCTCAGTGACTGGCGTGAGAGGAAGTGACTCGACACGTCTGTTGTTCCAGCTGCTGAGACGTCACCATCTGCTCGAGGAGCTTAGCACTTACTTGAGCGCTGGGGTTGGAGGAGGAGGTGCTGCTGACCCCTGCAGGGGCCTCCGTCTGGCCCCCCGCGGGGTAAAGGCTCCCGGCCCCGAACTCCAGCGCCATGCCGTTCTGAGGAGGAGGTGGAGGAGGAGGAGGGAAGGAGGAGAACGGAGCCACCACACCCTCTGGAGCGCCCATGGTGTCCTGTGAAGCCTGCACACACACACACGGTTAATCGAGAGACCAGAAACAGCTCACTTAAGACAGCCTCAGCCAAAGGAAAGAGATCAGAGGAAAAGTGAAATCAACTGGAATACAGACAGAGAGAGAGAGAGAGACAGAGAGAGAGAGAGAGACACAGAGAGAGAGAGAGAGACACAGAGAGAGAGAGAGAGAGAGAGAGAGAGAGACACAGAGAGAGAGAGACAC
>JAUMHG010000092.1:919801-935434 GCA_032359395.1 Enteromius anoplus | reverse complement strand
CTCTGTTCTTCTATTTGATAATGTTCAGTGCTTTGCTACAATCTGTATTGTTAAAAGTGCTATAGAAATAAAAGTGATTGATTGAAAGAGGTGAGCAAATAAAGACAGAGAGATTATTTCTGGTTGAACTATCTCTTTAATGAACTACTGTTCAAACATTAAATGCTTTTAATAGTCTTTAAAGAAGTGTCTTCTGTTCACCAAAACACAGTTAAATCTGAATTAAAGTGTTAAGTATTTCTGTGATGTTCAGCATCATTACTCCAGTCTTCAGTGTCTCATGATCTTCAGAAATCATCATCATACACTGATTTACTGCTTAAACATTTCTGATAACTATATAGTTTATTTTGAATTAAATGTGAAAGCGTGATAATTAAACGTTTAAAATGGAGTGAGGTAGAACAGAAAAGAAATGAATCCTTTTATTCAGCAAGAACGCATTAAATGAATTAAAAGTGAGAGTAAAGTAATCTCTAATGTTAAGAAGATTTCTGTTTGAAATAAATAAACTTTCTGTTGATTAAACTGAATGAACACGGCTTCAGTAGAATCTCTTCAGGTACATTACCTTCCTAAGACTCCTCCGAGGAAGAGCGAGCTCAGAACCCTCATCACACCCGAACACCAACTCACTGCACTTCCGCTTCACGAGCTCTTCTTCTGCTTCATCATCAGGGCAAGCCGGAAGCGGAACTGCGCTGTGAGTTTAACCTCGAGCAGCAGGTGGCGCCAGTACTCAGGTGTTCAGATCCGAAACAGACTCTTCCTCCTGTCCAAAGAATCCGAGATAAACCGAGTGACTGTCAATAGTTGTGTATTCGTTTTTTAATTAAAAAACAAGCATTTTTTTCAGGAAATGTACTTTTACGAAAGTGAAATTTGGCCATAAAAACAAAAAGGTTTATAAAAGAAGGAGAGCGGGTGTGTTTATCTGCAGAGTCTTTATTAAAAACATCTTTCCATTGTCAAGTAAAGTATTCGTCAACATTCTCAGCAATAAAATCAACCACCTTCCGCCAAAAACAGACACATAAGAGCAGTCTCCGGCCTCTGCTGAATGCTCTGTGAAGGGATTTAAAAGATGTCTCTTTAACTTTGTTTGTTAAATGTTAAAAGTTTGTTAATATGGTGAAACAGGACAACCCTGTCTGATCCCTCTGGATACATTAAATCTAGTAGAAGTGCTACCCAACAGTTATTCTTCTTGTAGAGTTTTAACTGCACTTGTGAAGAAATGACCAAAACCACATTTTTTAAGGGACTCAAACATAAACTGAGGCTCTACTGAGTCAAAAGAATGAGAATAAAACCATTATCTTCACTGAATATCTAAAATATCTAAAACTAGTCTTGTATTGTTTGCACTATGCCCATTACTCATAAATATCTCCTGTAACTGAATCTAATATACCTTGAAGCGTTTTAGCAAATATTAGGGCATAGACTTTGTAATCATTATTAAGTAAACTAATTGGACACCAGTTGTCGAGAAAAAGTATATATATATATATATTTTGTTTGGGAATTAATGTAATTAACCCTTGAGTGAAGGTGCTGATTATTTATACTTTCATTAGTGTATTGAGTAGAGATGTAGATGACACTAAAACAAACATAACATAAATGAATTCAGTTATTGAAAGAGTTTGATTATGCAGAGATTATGTGTGGGTTATTGTTAGTTATTAACAGGTGACTGGTGAGTTCCTGCTGTTTGCCTGAACCGGTTTAATCCTGTCCAAACCACACACTGAACACACCCAGCACTGACTCACACTCAGTCTCTGTTTGGGATGACTAATGTTACAATCACTACATCAGAGCACGTATTAATTAGTTATAAATATAATAGCGCAGAACAGCACATATCTAGCTTCATACAGAGTCACTTTAACAAAGTAATACTAGCTTCAAGCTGAGCTGAGAAACTCTCCAAGTGATTTTCTCTGATGAAGCCTGAGCAGATCAGTGCGTTAAACACATAATCCATGAACAGGACACACACACACACACACACACACACAGAGCTGCTGGCTGCTGTTGCAATCATGCTGGACATTTCCTCTGAAATATGTCTTCATTTCTCTGTATTTGATGATGCCATACGATTTGGTTTTATTTCTTGGAATGTAGTGCAATTCATCTTTAATGTTGTGATAGTAAACCCAATGCAGTTCTCTCTCTCTCTCTCACACACACACACACACACTCTCTCTTAATCTCTTAATGAAGCTCATGTCTTATTAACCTGCTGAACAGAGCAGTGGATCAGATTCTGTCCTTCTCTGAACATGAAAAGCATCAGACTCTTGGTTCACAATAAAGACCTCAGCGTGTTTGAGGTGCAATGTGTGTGTGAGAGTGTGTGTGTGTGAGAGTGTGTGTGTTACAGGAACAGACAGGACTGAGTTCTCAGAGCCGTGAGAAAGCCCGTGTTCCAGACTAAACACACTCCTCTGTTCCTCAACAGCAAACTCACTCCAGCACTAGAGATATGATTACATATACAGCTGTTAAACTAGATATTCACGCAGTGGTCCTGCCACGTCTCATTACTGATGCGGTGTTTACAAATGCTGCAAAAAAATGGGTCAGAGGTCTTCTAGTCTATAAAATCTGCCAGCAAGTATCTCCTGAGAGAAGTTTTAATTCAGCAGTTGAGCTTTTCAACATCAACATTTATAAAGTGATCAGGATAAAAGCATCTGCTAAATGAATTAATGTAAAGCTTTATCTGTTTTATACTGATTGCTTCTCTTCTGAGCTTAGACCTTTTTATGCTTTACTTCATTTGAACCTGTTTACAAAGACTTTTTAGAGAGTTTAATTTTTAAATCATATTATAAGCCAATATCTAAATTCACAAATGGTTTTATTTTAGAAAATACACCCCAGTAAGCTATTTTATATTAACACGGCTGGCAAAGCTATATTAATTCTTGCTTGGATCGAGTCAGGAAATGATCCACATTTGATATGAAATTAAAAACAGGTGAGCAGATTGTTTTGTTTGTAGGTCAAGTCTATTCCTGATTACAGCAGACACACAGATGTTCTCACGGTTAAACTGTACAGAACATGTTTTACATCACTTCCTCTGAAACTCACTCTTCCCTCGGAAACAGTCCACCGTGAAGCTTGACCAACCCTGTAAGAACACCCCACAGGTCAGTCTGAACCAGGACACGCTAACCGTCTGAACATCCAGGACAAGATCAACCACAACACGGACTCGTTTACAGACAGCTTATTGTGACCCAAGTCTGATTTTTGCTCATATGGCACAGATCAGATCTGTTCTAGTAGTGTACACCGGAAAAAAAACTTGCATTTAGATAAAAAAAAAAAAAAAAAAAATATATATATATATATATATATATACACACACATATATTTGGACATCGGCAACAAATCAGAATTGAGCACGAAGACCTGCAGCGTGAACAAGGCCTATGAGCTCAGTCTGATTCTAGCACGATTATAAAAACCTTCCTGTCAGAGATCGGAGGACAATAACTTCATAATTATTTACACTACCGCTGCTCTTCCCTTCATCACTCATTGAAACACTCTTCAAAATGGACCAGATGCATTTTTATCAGCGTGAGTGTTTTTCACGTGTATTCTAACACAAATCAAACTGAGCCACATTACAGACACTAAAGATGGAAAAGATTTTGTGACGGTTGGAAATATGTTTATATAATATATTAAGAAATTCTTCTAAAAATATTGAAAAAACGCTGAAAGAAACTATGTTGAAAGAGGTTATTTGAATTTATCTAATGTTATTGTAATGCGTTATTTAAGTAATGTTTATTAATCTGTGTTCAATTGGCTTTGTCCATTAAATTGTATCGTCGAGTGTGACGGATTAATTCTCTCCCCCCGTTTTCAGGTTTGCTTTATTATTTAAACGGTTTCAGTTGATGTTGTGAAATGTTTAAGACTGTGCAGATGTCAGTAAAGTGAATGAATGTTGATTAAAATTGCTAAAAATGCGATCGGTTCTGACATGCAGGAGTTTGGACGGTGCAAGGCCACATGTTGGGTAATGAGTTATGTCTATTTAGATTGTATGTTAATTAACATTTAACTCTGTCCGCTTCGTGTTTATGATTGAGTCACAGATGTTTGAGACATCTGAGCAGTGTACAGTGGTATTCATTTGTTGGAAAGAAATACTTTATTTAAATTGTACTAGTTAATAGATTGCAAAAACGAACAACTAGGTTGTCAGGTAATGCTGGAATGCCATAAAAAAATGTTTTAATTCACTGAGGTTTTGTTGATTCACAGATACCTAAAGGTTATAGCTCATCAACTGCTTATTGCACCAATTGTGAATTAAGAAAATGTAAACCACACTGTGTTAAAATATTGGTTATTGTAAATTGTTATCAAAAGAGATTACGCATAAAGTTGACAGTGGAGAAGCATCGTCGAGTGTGACGGATTAATTCAGGTTTCTAGTAATAAAACCCAAGCATATCCAGCCCACAGCTACTACAATTGAACATGTGGTTATTATTGTGGCCAAACTTTCATCTCATTTTCACTTCAGATCTCTTCAGTCCTGTGGGGTGTTGAGTAGAGGAAAGGGATTTATTCTAGCATGTGTGTACTTTACCAAGAAAACAAAAGAAAGGAATCAGTCCACAGAAGAGTGAATGAGTTTGATGGCGTCTTTATTAGAAAACAGCAAAGCGTCTACACAGTGACAGATCTAGCATGTTCAGCTAGTTTAAATAGCACATGTGAAGCCTATTTACAAGCTCTGAAACAGATTCAGTGTAACAACTCTGACTGATGATCCCCTTCCTGGACGATAAACGACTCGAGTGAACGTGACCGAATGAATGAGTTTAGTGCAGATGATCTCCAGCAGATCAGAGACACCAGGGGAAGCATCTAACCCTAAGCAGAGCTAACAGCCTCCTGGGCTTTGACTTTGCTCCTGCGGTTCTTGGCGGACCGGACCTCCTCCATGAGGTCCTTCAGGTAACGGATCTCTCGGCTGATGGACTCGGCCTTCTCCTGGAGCTGGTGGTTCTTCTTCTCCAGCTCGGCGTACTCGATGTTCAGGGTATCCTGCTCAGCACGCTTCTTCTGCCGATAGCGCGTCGCTGCCGTTTTGTTCTGCTCCATCTTCTTCAGTTTCTTCTCCACCACTTTAGGAGCGGCTTTCACGGCCTCCGGGTCAGGTCTGGAGTAGGGTTTGGTTCTGGAAGAGCCGGCGGGTTTCAGTGAGGGCTCGGGATCGGAGACAGAGATCCCGCTGTCGCTGTCCGACGGATCGGAGCCGCTGCGCTCCTCTTTAGGAGTCAGCAGCACCACAATGTGGGATGAGGTCAGCAGGATTTCAGTGGACTGAAGCACGGACACCTCGCTGCCCAGCTCCAGCGTGTAGCCGGGGTCCGGAGATGGAGGCTCAGACTTGACCTCTACGGACTCCTGAAGGTCAAGGGTCAGCGGAGGCAGAGCCAGGCCCAGCTCTGACGAGCCGAATGGGAGCGAGTCCAGGTCCAGGTCCATGTCGGTGTCCAGACAGGCCAGCAGCTCATCCGGAGAACTGGGAGGCTCTTCTGAGCCGATGAGAGAATCCAGGTCAAAGTCACTGAGGTCTAACTTCTCCGTCATCCAATCCATGCCAGAAAACGCATCGCCTGCTGGAGGAAAAAGAGAGCATGTTAATCAATGCAGATGTGTTTATTAATTCATTTTAAAAGCTTTAATAATTCAGTCAAGCTTTTGCCAATTTTATTATTATTTTTAAACATGCTTGTATAGTTTTAAATGACTTTTTCAGTTCTGGTTTGAGTTATTTCAAGCAATACTAAAATACAAAATAAATCGGTTCATTTTGGACTCAATGGACTCAACTGACACCAAAAGCCATCAAGCCTTTTTTTTTTTTTGCACATGTGTGTGAAGCGTTTGTGATGGCTGAGAGTGTGAAGGGTCACCTTTGCTCTGCTCGGGCTCTTGCGCATCGAGCAGCGCAGACGGCCAGGAGAGCTCCAGCAGCTCTGACTTACACCCTACAGAAGCGGGACGAGAGGGAGAGAGGGGCGAGAAAGAGGAGGAAGATTCAGCATAGGAGGAGGAGAGGGGCGACGACGACCCCTCCGACAGAGAGCTCTCCTCATCTTCGTCCAGAAGGGGCCCAAATGGGTCAGCCATCAGAGACGAGGGCCCAAGGAACAGGGCCCCCACGTCCTCCAGACTCATCTGAGACACCATGGCACAGGTTCAGAGGTGAGGCGGAGCGGGACAGGGGTTCTGGAGAGCTGGTGAATGGAGCAGAGGTGCTGTCTACAGCAGCAGAGCTGTGGGTGGATGCCACAAGGGACCTGAAAGAAACCAGGCAAGACACTCGCATCAGACTGGAGCGGTCTGTCTTCCCTCTCTTTTTTTTAATTAAATTTAACAAACCATTTTTCAATGCTTCCTAACAGACCGCAAACTCAAAGTTTGGATGAATCAGTTAATAAAAAATGATCATGATTTTTTTTTATTCTTAAAAAGGGATAGCATTAATAGGAAAAGGAGGAACACTGGTTTGTGTAACATTCTTGTATTCTATCCATTTGATTTTTTTATCATAAATGTAACAATGTTAAAAAAAATATTATATTTATTATAATATTAATAAAAACTTAAAACATGTAATAAGCTAACTGAAGTCTGTTATATCACTTCCACATGTTATTGTCCTCATTTGTAAGCCGCTTCAGACAAAAGCATCTGCTGCTAAATATGAATATGATTATAATTGGGGAAATGGTTCACAGATCACACTCCCACACTATTATATTATGAAAATTATTATTTTTTTCTTAACAAAGAGGAACCAGTTTTAAATTGCTCGAGGGAAGACTTAACAACAAGAATTCACTTCCTTGCACCTAACCCTAACCAGTTGTGATTACCAGGACTGTAACCTGTTTAACCAGTCTCTAAACAGCTAAACGCATAATAGTTAAACCGGCCCATCAAACTAAATGCCACCTGGCAGGAACTCGGGCCGCCTACACACACTACTAACATTCACCAACCCTAACCACCTCCTCCTAGCAACTATTATTAACTCATCTAGTAGTTCCCCTCTAGGCAGAAATTTCCCCGCCCTTCCCGATAACATTTCCTAATATGGTCAAAAGTACGGGAAACCCCACCCCCTGGTTCCTGCGCGAGGTGAAGGCGTCCCTGACGCCCTCGCGCCATTTCCAGCGCTCCGGTCACGCGGAGGGAGCGCGCGCGCGCCATTTTGAGGCGCCACGTTGCCGCTTCACTACAAAAACGAGTGTCAACAGACAACGGGGATATCAAAACAAACGGAGATCGTTCGAAAACACTTTACACAGTAACATCGTGAACCTACTAAACGCCAAACTAGGCCAGTTATAAAAATACTAACAAATGAAGAAGCTTTCAAAATCTTCGAGTTTGTGACATGTTTAATTATTACACAAATAAATAAAATCCTGAGAAATACTTACGCCATTTTGCCAAATAGAGCCAGTGCACTTGACCGCTGCACTGCCGGGTTCGCCGCTGCGATTGTTGCCGCTGCAAGCCGCTAAACTGCCATGATTCCCGCGGGACAGCTGCGTGCGCATAGACCGGAGCGAGATCACAGAAAACAGGGAGATGGCAGCGCTTCCGTTTATATACGCGCGCAGCACACCCACACAGCACGCTTGCGTCTGCGCGTATCACTCCGCCAGTGTCCGTTGCTGATTGGCCTCTGCGCCTGTCAATATTTACCAAACAAATAGTACCTAAATATTTACGTTCTCACGGGATGTAGGTCATGCGCACGAAGCTCAGACACGAAAGAAAGTCGTCAAAACTACATTAATAGATTAGATAGTCCGAATAAATGACAGATTATAAGAGCAACATAATTTTAGATTTTACTGACAAGCGAAATTTATGCTAATTTAAAGTAAATTCTACTTTTACGATATGATTATTCGCGGAGATTGGAGACAGAATGCAGTATTAAATACACACCAAATGCTCAAAATAGCATTATATGGCTAAAATATCTAGTTATGCTAGCACTTCAGGAAAATAATGTTTTATTTTTTATTATTATTTTGACACTATTGCAAAGGTAAAGTTACAACATAATAATGGACGTCTACCCGAGAGTAAAACAGAGTTATAGGAAACGACAGAAGTCTGACCTCTAGTGGACATTAATGAAATTATCCTGTTCCTGCTTGTAAAATCTGATTATTCATTAATAGAGAAAGAATAGTCACACATAAAATGCTTAAAATGTGCTAGCGAATCAATCATCAATTACACTATGGCTCAAACGTTTAAGATCTGTAATGTTTTGTAAAGAAGTCTTGCATTTATTTGATCAAAAAAAAAAAAAAAAAAACAACTCAATATGTTATTATAAAATAAAATAATGTTTTTTTATTCCAAACTTTTAAACAGTAGTGTATATTGTTAGAAAACCTTTCTGTTTTAAAGCTGTTCTTTTCAAACATTTCATTGATCAAAAATCTGAAGAAAAAAAAAAAAACAGCATCACAGTTTCCTAAAAACATATTAAGCAGCCCAACTACCAACTAACCAGAGTACACAAAGTTTAAGAAATGTCCCTTAGGTGGCAACGAACGACGGAACAATCCCTAGATTGACTAAACACATATGCCCTCTGAGAGCAGTTTCTCTCTGGTGTCCATCAGCTTTATTTGACCATCCTTGATTAGTCCTGCAACCTCACGGATCTGCTGGGCGAAGCGGGTCTTGGACTCTTTCTTGAGTTTCTGATTATCTTCTTCTGTGAAGTAAAGATCCATGCCGTGGGCGAAGCTCTCGATGTCGACCGAGGACCTGTTCATCACGCTGAGCACTGTCGATGTCCTGTCCATTATCCTGACCAGTCGAGCGATCTTTGCTGATTTCACGTTCACACGTTCTAGAGTCGGAAGGTCATGTTCTCGCAGTTTCCCCATCTCTGTGTTTACGTTGTTTAAGTAACCCTCGATGTCCTTCATCTTACTCTTGTAGTCCTGTAAGATGGTCTCCACCTTCTTCCTGACCTGGTTTTTCTTGACTGTGTTGGTGATGGCGGCCGAGGCTCCCGTGACGCCTCCAGCGGCTGCGACCCCGACCCCGAGCGCTGTGATGGCCAGAGACGCTCCCATGGTCACTGGGGCCAGCAGGATCCCGGCCACGGCTGCTGCTCCACCCACAGCCCCTGTCGCTCCTCCCGTGATCCCCGCGATCTTTACGCCTCTGTGAGTCTTATCCACCACGTCAGCCACCTCCTGCAGCTCAGAGTGCTGTCTTTCTAGAGCACTCGCACAATTCGGCAGATGAGAAGCAAAGACCCAAAGAACATTTGTGAAGCTTTCACTTGTGAGCATGAAGGACCTGATGAAACACAAATGAGTGATGCAGCAGAAACGCAGCATGTTCCCGTCCTAACAGATGATGAATGGATCAGACAGTGACACATATATTTCCAGCAGCTAAAAATAGTTTGAAGGCAATCATTTCTGTCTTTTGTTGTAGTGTGTCAGCAGGAAATACGACTTCACATTTCCTAATGTTCATTTAGCCATTAATTGTAATAATCCAGTGAAGCTACATCCCCTTCAGAAGCACAGAATCACTTCCCAGAACATTTTGACTCACTCTTCCTGGCTGAATGATCTTCCCACCCCTATCCAGAATACTGAAAACATCTCTTTTGTGAGAATCATGCTTCAATGTTTTGTTTTACTGGAAGCAGTAATTAATGACTAAATGAATATTTAAAATAAGATAGATGCTTAATTTCAAGACAAGTGTGCAATAAATTACAGATAATCACACGAAAAGAGTGTAATTAATCTAATTAATATTCTCAATCAGTTGACACACACACACTCACCTAAAGGGTTATTAGGAACACCTGTTCAATTTCTCATTAATGCAATTATCTAATCAACCAATCACATGGCAGTTGCTTCAATGCATTTAGGGGTGTGGTCCTGGTCAAGACAGTCTCCTGAACCCCAAACTGAATGTCAGAATGGGAAAGAAAGGTGATTTAAGCAGTTTTGAGTGTGGCATGGTTGTTGGTCTGAGTATTTCACAATCTGCTCAGTTACTGGGATTTTCACACACAACCGTTTCTAGGGTTTACAAAGAATGGTGTGAAAAGGGAAAAACATCCAGTATGTGGCAGTCCTGTGGGAGAAAATGCTAGAGGTCAGAGGAGAATGAGCCGACTGATTCGAGCTGATAGAAGAGCAACTTTGACTGAAATAACCACTCGTTACAACCGAGGTATGCAGCAAAGCGTTTGTGAAGCCACAACACGCACAACCTTCTACAACAGCAGAAGACCCCACCGGGTACCACTCATCTCCGCTACAAATAGGAAAAAGAGGCTACAATTTGCACAAGCTCACCAAAATAGGACAGTTGAAGACTGGAAAAATGTTGCCTGGTCTGATGAGTCTGGATTTCTGTTGAGACATTCCAATGGTAGAGTCAGAATTTGGCGTAAACAGAATGAGAACATGGATCCATCATGCCTTGTTCCCACAGTGCAGGCTGCTGGCGGTGGTGTAATGGTGTTGTTTCTGACCACGTCCATCCCTTTATGACCAGCATGTACCCATCCTCTGATGACTACTTCCAGCAGGAAAATGGACCATGTCACAAAGCTCGAACCATTTCACATTGTTTTCTTCACTCACCAGATCTCGACCCAATAGAGCATCTTTGGGATGTGGTGGAACGGGAGCTTCGTGCCCTTGATGTGCATCCCACAAATCTCCATCAAGTGCAAGATGCTATCCTATCAATATGGGCCAACATTTCTAAACAATGCTTTCAGCACCTTGTTGAATCAATGCCACGTAGAATTAAGGCAGTTCTGAAGGCGAAAGGGGGTCAAACACCGTATTAGTATGGTGTTCCTAATAATCCTTTAGGTGAGTGTATGTATTTATACGGATGTTCACTTTACTTGAAAGCTGAATCTGAAACCACTGTAGATCCTCCTGAAATAAATAAAAACAATTTTCTCAATCTTAGTAACACAATGTACACTTTTCAAGTAAGAGAGAAAATTATCAGCCTTAATTATTACTTCAATATCTTTAAAAAAATAAAGCTGACACTAGAAGGTCAAGAATCACTGATTCCCTGTGAGCTCATAAAGATACTTAAATAAAATATAAAGACAGTAATAGCATTTTTAATAAAGGCTAAAATGCTGTGTTAACTATTCTGTGTAATTGATCCTTACCTGAAATGTTTCCCTTTCGAAAGCACTTCTTGTCCTGAAGAAAACGGAGCAAAGCTTAAGTCTCTTTATTATTATTCAGTTATAGTGACTCCAACAAGTATTTGGACACACTTAAAAACCCGCAATACCACATCTAGTGTCCTTTATTATTAAAGAAAGTGAAGGCAGAGCTTGGTGTGTAGTAAGTGGATGATGGTGACCTCTACACCAGAACTGATTCTGAGCTGATTCAAACACAAACAGGAGTGACACTTGATCTGATGAATACGGTGTCTTTTCTAAAGGTTTGTTAGGATCACGAGGATGTGTTTCAGGAAGATAAATCACACACAGACAGAGTTCATACCTGCTTCTCATTGTTTGGAAGCTGTTTAGCACAATGATCCGACAGAACTGCTGTCAAATTCTTCTGCATTCAGAATAAAGGTATTTAGTTATGAATAGGCATTAAGTGTTTTGAATGAAAATGCTCCTGTTGCTGTACCTCAGAGCAGCGTGAAACAAGCTCACGAGGGGCTCCGGGGCCCAGACGTGGAAGCACAGGCTTCTTCTTCACATTCTCTGTCTTCATTGACATGCAGAAAAACACAAGAGCTCTTATGAAAACGTTTCAAAGCTGAACCTTTCGTTAATGATGCAAGAAACTCAATTATTCTGGACCTCGTTCCCTGGATGTTCTTCACCGGAGCAGTCCAGTCCGATCAGACTCTTCCCCGCCTCCTGCAACCAGAACCATCAACATCTTCAGAAGACCCTGATTCAGAGCGCTTTACCAGTCTGACCGCTTCCACTGCACTTTCAGCTCATCTCTCATCAGTCTCTCACAGCAGAGCTCTTTGGTTGCCAGAATAACAGTGTAAAATGAGGTAACAATATTCTTTGTTTTACGGTTTTATGATAAATTTACAGTCAAATACTGGAATTTCTTATAATAAACTTTAATAACTGATATAATGTTAAAATAACAATCATTTATATAAGTGAAACCTTAACTGATAATACACTGTAATGTGATGTCATTCTCTGATACACAGCAGGAGCAGAGGATGATGAGAAAGTGTCTTGATGAACCAAAGCCCATCACAAGCAGCTCATTCATATGAACATATTAAGAAGGAGCTCAGAGTCATTCACACAAACACTAAACACCATCATGGTAAGAATTATTAAAGTGAAATGTGCAATAAACATTCGTTTAACAACATAACATGTAACACACAACCCTAATAAACAGAACGGATACACAAAAACTAAGAAACAGAGTTATTTAAAAAAAAACAAAACATCAAATTCAAACAAAATAAAAAATGCAATGCAGAGAATGCTGGGAATGTCAGTTTATGGTTTTTCCCTGGAAAATTAACCAGAATTTACCATTATCCACTTAACAGTTTTTTACCATTAAAATCATGGCCATTTTTTTTTACAGAGCAGAGCTTGGTGCGTAGTTAGTGGATGATGGTGATCTCTACAGCAGAACTGATTCTGAGCTGATTCAAACACGAACAGGAGTGACACTTGATCTGATGAACAATGAAGTGAACAGAGTTCGTACCTGCGTCTCGTTCTTCGGAAGCTGTTTAGCACAATGATCCGACATAACTGCTGTCAAATTCTTCTGCATTCAGAATAAAGGTATTTAGTTATGAATAGGGATTAAGTGTTTTGAATGAAAATGCTCCTGTTGCTGTACCTCAGAGCAGCGTGAAACAAGCTCACGAGGGGCTCCGGGGCCCAGACGTGGAAGCACAGGCTTCTTCTTCACATTCTCTGTCTTCATTGACATGCAGAAAAACACAAGAGCTCTTATGAAAACGTTTCAAAGCTGAACCTTTCGTTAATGATGCAAGAAACTCAATTATTCTGGACCTCGTTCCCTGGATGTTCTTCACCGGAGCAGTCCAGTCCGATCAGACTCTTCCCCGCCTCCTGCAACCAGAACCATCAACATCTTCAGAAGACCATGATTCAGAGCGCTTATCTCTCATCAGTCTCTCACAGCAGAGCTCTTTGGCTGCACAATCTGAACCTGCTGTTTAAACACTCTCAAATACACAAATCTAATGCAGATTGTCAATGTTCTTACCTTGCGGGCCCTTCGGGGAGCAGGTATAGGAGCAGATCTCTGAAGAACAGAAAGAAAATCATTCAGAACGGCAGGAGCCATGCGCCTCAAAACCTGATCCTCAGGGCTTCGGTCCAAGATTGAGCCCGAGAAACTAAAGGCCATCAGCGATGAAAGCATGTTTAAGCTCATGTTTAGATTCTTTTGGGTTTACTTCTTCTGTTCGTTTTTAATTAGTAGTTCATTGAAAATATCATACAGACCCATTTGTAAATTCTTGTTATATTAAATATATAACATGTTATCATCACAGATCGTTCATATTAATGAGCATTGCCAGTGGAATTACACTGAAACACACACACGTCTGTAGGTTTGAAATCACTTACGTTGTTCATCTTCTGCAGATGTTCTGCGCTCGCAGCTTTGTTTCTCTTCAAGGTATGCGAGACTGATCAGCTCAAACACTTTCACTTACAGTACAAAGAAATGTTTACAAATCACACGTGTCACATTACTTTTGACCTCATAGTTTAAATACTTATTTATAAAAGTGTTTCTTTATCTAAACTTGATCAACCAGTCAGGACTGGTCTGATGGCATGTGAGGAGTTATATGTAGCTTTGAGAGCATCTTGTGTCATTTATTCACACACACACCAAAAATGTTTGCTTTAAGAATAGTTTTTAAGAATTGAAGTTCTTAAAATGTGTCCAGAAAACGCTCTCTATGTCTCATAAAATAAAGGGTGTTTTCATAACAATGCAAAACAACAATACATTTTTTTGGTTCCCCAAAGCACAGCGATCACAATAATGTGAAGAACATTTTAATAATCTAAAGTATATTTCCCAATATAAGACCCTTCTGTGGAATGGAAGTGCTTGGTTATTTATTCTGAAAATGATGTAACACAGCTCATCCTGCAAAGTTTAAATCTGAAAGTGCAGCGTGTATAAAGTTCTTGTCTCTCAAAAGAAAGGGTGTTGTCGTGTTAAGTGCTGCATATTATAGAACAAATAAAAGTGTTTTTTGACCTGTTGGGGACTCCTAAAACCAAAATATGACTTCAGTAAGGATGCATGAAAGTAATGTAAAATTAATTTAACATATTTTCTAATAAATTTAAAATGTTTTTTTTCTTTATGTGCATTTTGGTAACCGTCACCACAGGAACAGTCAGATATCACAACTGATGCACGATAAAGAAACAAACAACCTTTGATGTCTTTAAAGAATATGGGTGTAAGGCAGTTAAATGATCTATAGCAATAAACTAGTCCCACTGGTCTTTCAGCTGTTAGGACTGATCACTCGTTATTCTCTAACAGCAGAAAGTCTTTCATTTTCACCTACACAATTATTAACACAATCAGAATCTGTTTAGCTCTTAAATACACTAATAATGGATGAAGTTGATCAATGTTCTCACCTTGAGGGCCGATCAAGGAGCAGTTCTCTGAAGAACAGAATGGAAATCATTTTAATTGACGTGTCTCCTTCTTTTCTTTTAGCTTTTTTTTGTAAAATTAGTATTTAATTGATAATATGACACATCATTTGGCATTTGTATATTACCAATTTGGTACTCATGATAATATAGAAATATGAAACAGATCAGATCTAGTGCTGTCAGGAAACCCAATCATGTCAGTTTATTTTGGACTTCACAATTTGAATGCTTTATATACAAAGGAATTTCTTAAAATCGAATGACAAATCGGCATGACAATTAAAGATTTATTTAGTTCATACATAGCTGTGAGAGCATCTTTACTCCAAACATAACCGTCAAATAAACACATTTGATATTTAGAGTCTTAGCTTAGAGCATTACAACAGCGCATGAAAAATATACATTGAGCCCAAAACAGAACCCTGAGGGACACCAGTGGTATCTCTAGAGGTTCTTGATTGAAAACCTGTCATTTGAACAAACTGAGTGTGACCAGTGAGACCTAAACCTAGTTTTAATTCTCGTCATTATACATCACCATCACTCTGTTCTTCTATTTGATAATGTTCAGTGCTTTGCTGCAATCTGTATTGTTAACAGCGCTATAGAAATAAAAGTAACTTGACTTGACCTAAACCAGGACAGGGGATCCCTCTAGAAACTAACCGGTCCAGGATTATGGTATCATATGGTGTCAAGTACACAGTAAATTCGCCTGAGTAAAATTGTCTCTATTCAGATAACATTTGGTCCCTCTCCAAATAGAGTTAAAATTAACTCTGAAGCTGTGTTAAAGTTAATGAGGTAATTAAGAGATTGATTGAGTGATGATTGAT
>JAUMHG010000092.1:907000-919701 GCA_032359395.1 Enteromius anoplus | reverse complement strand
GTAGAAACACCATTACACCTATGAAGAGAGAGACCCCAGAAAACATGGACACACTACATGAGTGTGTGTGTGTGTGTCTCGGTCTGTGTGTGTGTGTGTGTCTCGGTCTGTGTGTGTGTGTGTAGAGTACAGGGTGTGGGTTCTGGAGCCGAAGCTGGTCCAGCAGTACACAGCCAGTGTTTCTATTCTGAATCTGAACTTCTCGGTCAGTCTGTCCGGTCACGAGAGCTCAGAGTTCAGAGCGACGGCTGCATCTGTGCAGAACACAGTGAGTCTGAGCCACAGTCCTGCTGGAAACACCAGTATATGTTATATTAATGATCGCATACAAACTAAAATGTTTTGTTTCGATAATATATGTGTACATATTGTTGTTTTTTACTTTTTAATTGTAGTTATATTAGTCCGTCAAGTTAAGCTAAATGTTGATTTGGCAGCTAGATAATAAGAAAAAAGAAAGTATATATAATATAAGTAATATACTATATTTATTATATTGTTGTATTTATATATAATATCAATTATATATTTTTTTTACATATGTTAATGTTTATATTTTTATTTTAGATTCTAATAAGTTTTTATATTTCATGAATGCTTATTTTATTTTTTGAAAGTTGTTGTATTTCTACTCGTGTAAATGTTTGCTGGCTCTGAGAGCTCTGGTTTATTGTCATCACTGGCTGGCTCTGATAGGTGGAGAAGCTGCTGAAGTCCACAGACCTGTCCAGATACTTCAACTCCAGCGCAGTGTTTGCGTTCGGGTGAGGGCTCTCGGGCCATGCCTCTGTGTTTCTCAGCTGAGGTCAGTGTTCTTCAGTGTTCCTCTGGTGTTCTGCAGGAACGGCAGCGTGGTGGCTCATCTCTGGCTGCGTCTGTGGGTTCCCAGCAGTCATGCGGAGTCAGTGAGCGTCCAGCGGCTGAACCAGAGCGTGTTCAGAGAGCTCCAGCGCTTCAGCGACGCTCAGCAGATCAGCCGCTACGAGGGTCTTCATCTGCTGCTGCCCTCGCTCAGCTTCACCGGTAACATCTGCTCCGCTTCGGTTCACGTGTTTTTGCTGCTTTATGTTGATTTGTGTTTTTACTTTTCAGAAACCAACCCCAAAGTTATCGATCTTTTTCAAGCTACATTTGGTATGATTTTGTTCCTCTTTCATTTGAACAGTGATTTCAAGGCTTTAATTCTTGCACTTTTGATTTGATGCACTTTGATCGCATCCTTCATATACAACCCTGGACCACAAAACCAGTCATAAGGGTCTATTTTTTGAAATTGAGATTTGAGATTTTGCTGAGAAAATCTAAACTCTGACAAAATCATCTTTAAAGTTGTCCAAATGAAGTTCCAAGCGATGCATATTACTAATGAGAAATGAGGCTTTGATATTGTTATGGTAGGAAGTATATTCATGGAACATGATCTTTTACTTAATATCCTAATGATTTGTGGCATTAAAAATGGTTACATTGTTGTCTATTGCTACAGATATCCATGCTACTTATGACTGCTTTTGTTCTCCAGGCTCACATATTAGTTTTGAAATACAAACAGTATTAATGCTAGCTTCTGCTCAGGACCAGCTTAAACCAGCTCAAACCAGCTGTCATGCTTCAAAACATGCCTAAGCTGCATATGCTGTTTTTTTTTTTCAACAGGGAAATGACCAAACAGTATTGAAAATGTCTGAATGTCATTTCAGCCATTACAGCACTCAGAACATTTGAACATGGTGATGGATGTGATAATGATAATGTATTTGGGCTTGGAGGAGTAGATCTGATGCATTGCTGCTGTTGGGAATTGCTGTAGTTGTAGATTATTGCTGCTGCTGCAAGCGAGTACAGGGACTTACTACTGCCAATGCATACGACATTACAGTACTGTGAGTACTCAAGACATACACAAACACATGTAATGACCTGTAGCAGATCTGTACAGGTGGAGCTGGGGAAGGTTGAGGGTTTCAGAGAAATCTAACAGCCATATAAATGCAAGCCTGTGAGCTCATTAGCTGCATGCAACATGAACCATCAGGCAAATCTGCCTGCCGAATCATTTAACTCTCTGAACATCAGCTTATTATGTGAACAACCCTTCAGCCTCTGCTCAGCTTCTCTGTGCCTTCATTCTTATATATCTATGGTATGAAAAAAAAAAAAAAAACCTCATTATTTTCCACGTACTGTACATTTTTGTCTCTCCTCTAAGCCCCGCCTCCTGAAACGGGTCGATTTGTACAAAGCCCATCGTTCTAAAAAGCGAGCTGAGCTCTGATTGGTCAGCTATCCAGTGCGCTGTGATTGGCTGAATACCTCAAGCGTCTGATGGAAATGCTCAACGGAAACACAGACGCACAAACAAAGTAGTTTGACTTTCACAACGACACACAGCGTCTCCAGAACATGGCGCCTGCAGCAACACTACAGACACAATAATAGCTCCGCCTTCTTTCTTTGTGGAAATATTTGAAGATAAAGCCACTCTGTGACGGAAAAAAGTGGAGGCGTGTTTAAACCAGTGGTTTTAGGAGGTGTGGACAAGTCATAACTTTAATAAAGAATATCTCTTTGGTTTAGGGATCTTATCTCTCTGCTCTGACAGCTCAGAACACTCCACAGAGGAAGAAAACTTAACATCGCATCATATGACCCGTTTAATATTGAGAAGGGTTTTTTTTTTGAGAACTGCATCTCTTTTCAACCCAAGGAATGATAACTAGAAAGATAACTATATCAGTGCCACATCAGAGAATGATATCACCTGTTTATCTTACCGCACACTGATCTTCTGATGTCTCCTCACAGACTGCTATCGTTACACGGCTGTGGTCTCTGCTGTGCCCGTGGTTCTGGAGGGGCCCAATACGCAGCGTTCGTCGTGTCTGTGGCACCTGAGGGCCCCTGCGGGCTCCCGGCTGGAGCTGAGGGTGGAGTGGCTCCTGAGCGAGTGTCGTGATCGTCTGATCATCTACGACTCGGTGACGCCGTCAGACTCTCGTCTCATCACCTCGTGAGGCTCTCGCTCGTCTCTGGTCGATCGTGAGTGTGTGATGCTCAGTTTCTAATCGCGTGTCTCGTCTGTCTCAGGCTGTACGGCTGCAGTCGCTATGAGCAGACGGTGCAGCTGCTGTCGTCTGCCGACTGGATGACGGTGGTTTGGAAACAGGGTCTGTACAATTACAAGGATCCGTTTTCACTGAGCGCACGAGCCTGGCCGGACCAGGGTAATCCATCACCAGTGAATATTTACACTTTAATATTTATGTATTTTTATTTGTTTTAGATTATTTATTTTATTAAATTTTTGGATAATTTTATTTGTTGTATTTCTTTTTAATTACTTTTTAGATTTATTTACATTTTGATCATTTTATTGGTTTGTTTTTTTATTTTCATTGTATATTTTCCTGTTTTTTGCAGAATAATTTCCACAGTATTTCTGTGTTTGTTTTAGACCTTTTTAAACTTTTTATTTTATATTTGAATAATTTTATTTGTTATTTCTTTGTATTTTTATTGTATTACTTTTTCTTTATTTTGCATAATATATGATAGTTTTTTGCAGGTGTTTTCATTTTAAATTTATGCTTGGCATTTTATTGTGTTTGAGGGTTAAAGGAACACTTTTTTGAAAATAGTCATTTACTTTAATTGTTTATTTATATGGATGAGAAATTTGAATTAAGTAATTGTTAAATAATTGAAAATGCTGCTGCTGTCATTTCTGGCAAGGTCCTCGATTGGAGTGCCACAGTTTTTTGACCGTGTAACATTTCCAGTTCATTTTTATTATTAAAAACTTCAAGAAAGGAAGTGACTTGACCTTTGGATGTTATTCGAGTTCAATACACGCACACACAACATAAATCACGAAACGGACAGATTGTCATCACAAGGCTCATTTTCCAACTTCTCTAGAGTTAAACTGTTGACTTGGACTGTTTTTCAATCATTCAGCTGATGTCTGGGTCTGGTGGTAACTCGTTTAGCCGTAGCTTAGCATGGATCATTGGATCTGATTAGACCGTTATCATCACGCTCAAAAATGACCAAAGAGTTTCGA
Source organism: Enteromius anoplus (assembly GCA_032359395.1). Lineage (NCBI taxonomy): Eukaryota > Metazoa > Chordata > Actinopteri > Cypriniformes > Cyprinidae > Enteromius > Enteromius anoplus. The sequence goes on along the minus strand of JAUMHG010000092.1, from coordinate 915,638 downwards.
TATTTTTCCTATTTAAAACTAGAATCTTCTGTAGTTACATCACGTACTTAGACCCACAGAAAATGACACAGAAGCTTCTCCTTAATTCAAAAACGGTTTAATTCTATTGGAGTTCTGAAGGAAATGTCTGTAAACCTGGCCATTTGTCGACTCGTTTTTCCCTGCAGTGTAGAAGTGAGGCGGATTGAATAGAGATTTGATGACTTGACTGTAATTCTTTTGTCTGGAGGGTTGTTAGGTGATCCTGTGCTTGTGTTTTTGTGTTTCAGAATGTTCCTACAGTGTTGTGTTAGAGAAGACAGACGGTGTTCAGGGCATTTTACGGACACCCTTCTACCCCAGTTATTACCCTCCTGACACCAACTGCACCTGGATCTTTACCGTAAGACCATTGTCCTGGACCTACTGTCCTTGAAGGGGTCATGAACTGTTCTCTTATAACGCTTATGAACACCAGCGTTTAACAGGGTACAACCTTCACAGATAGACGCTGCTGTGGTTTATTACTGTGCAGAAATATTTAGTACATATCAAAAAAGCTGTTTAACAGACAGAGCAATAGTGGTGATGTAAGGAAACAGACGCCGATGATCTTCTGCGAAAAGGTGGAGCTTATCCTCACTATTACATCACAGAGCTCTCCACACACTGATGTTTTGGCAGACTGCCTTCAATAGAAGCTGTTTTTAGACTAATGAGACAGTTCGGAAACTTGCAGGGTGTTTTTAGACCACAGTGACCTCTAAATGTCAGAAGATGAAGGGAAGTTTGGTTTTTCGGTTCATGGTACCTTTAAAGTCAACATGAAGTCAGAATTTACACTATTGATTTTTATTAATGCAGCTTCCCTGTAACTCGAACAGTAGATCATGTCTCTGAGCTGCATGTGAAGCGGTGAGAGAACCGAAGTGTGTGTGTGTGTGTGTGTTCAGGTGCCGTCGGTGGAGTTCGGTCTAACTCTGACCTTTGAAGGATATGAGCTGAGCCGAGCCAGTTACAGTCAGACCTGTACACAGGGGAGATGGAGCATACAGAGCCGCAGGTGTGTGTGTGTGTGTGCACCTGGTGTTTATCACGTTATAGGGACCAATTATCTCCACAAAGATAGGAATATCAGTAAATGTTGATCTTGTGGGTCATTAGTTAGGTCTCCGTGAGGAAACAAGCTTATAAATCACACAGAATGAAGTGTTTTGAGAATCTAAAAGTGTGTTGTGTTTCCTGTAAGGGGTAGGTTTAGGTGTAGGGTCAGTGTAGGACAATACCACATACAGTCTGTACAGTAGAAACACCGTTACACCTATGAAGAGAGAGACCCCAGAAAACATGGACACACTACATGAGTGTGTGTGTGTGTGTGACAGCAGTGTGTTTGTGCACAGGATGTGTGGAGTGCGTGGTTTACAGTCGTATGCGGAGCGGATCTTCCTGGTGTCCAGCAGCGTTACTGTGTCTCTGACCTCTGAGGTGTCTCTGACCGGTCCAGGCCTGCAGGTTCACTACAGCATCTTTAACCAGTCTGATCGTTAGTACACCTCGTCTCGTTACCTGTGCATGTAACTCTTCTGTTTGAAAGGGGAATGAAATGCAGTTTCTTGAGCTTAGTTTATAATATATTTGCACCATACTTGGTCCAGTGTCAGCCTCGCTTCGGTCTCTGTGAAACACACTCAGTTTAAAGGGGTGTGTCCTCTTAGAAACAGAAGGAAACTCCCATACTCTGATTGGCTGTCTTCGTTTTACCAAAGCCACACCCTCCAGACAGAGCCGTGTATATATCTCTCTGTATATAGAAACTACATCTGCTTAATTTTCAGTGTATATTTTGAGAAAGTACTATTATATTATTATGGTACAAAACTCACTGTAGCTTTAGTAGGTTTTAAAACTGAAATGGTTTCTCATTTGTTTGTCAGCGGTCAACAATCATAGTTTGGTTGCAACTTTCATGCTTAGCAGCATACACTATTAAACATATCCTAATATCTATAGATTACTGTTAACAAATTCCTTGAAATATGGCGACAGGTAAACATTAGCTACACAGAGTGTGAATGGTTAATAATAGTGTCACGGTGCGTGCAGGAGGATGAAGGAGAACACTGAGGGCAAATGAACTAAACACAACACAGGTGAGGAAAACAGGTGGGGCTCAATCAACTAATAATCACACAAACTAAAACAGGAACACATGAAAACGAAACCAAACTAAGCATACAAAAACACATAGTTTAAACAAGACTGAACAAACATGAGATTAACTAAGAATACAGAACTAAACAGACATAGAACGTGACAAATAGCAAGAGTAACAAAATATAATAAAATATATTCAAATCACATACTTATATATAAAAATTAGACGGTCAAATCACATCCAAAATTGAAGTTTGCGTTTGCACAAAATATGTGTACTGTGTATATTTATATGTAAATACATGTAAGAAATATTTACATTATAGTATTCATATAATCATGTTTATATATGATTTATTTTGTAAGTATATCAAATTCTGTTTTTATATATACATACATACATACATATATATATATATATATATATGTATTATGAAAACACAAACTCTGAATGTGATTAATCACAAATGAATCAATTTAACAGAACGGATTCAAATCAAGCAAATATTTCTAATTATGTAATGATTATATTATTTACACTCACACAATGAAATGCTTTTTGTCTTAATGGCATTAAAGGCAGGTTTGTCTACATGTATTACAAACAATACGCAAGACTAAAAATAAATGCGTTTTTTTTCCAATATAATTCAAGACCAGATCATGTGAAAAACCAACAGCATGTTCAGAATAATCTGTCAGACACACATCATGAGTGATTCTGCAGCTCAGATCTCAGGGAGGATGGTTTTACTCTAACAGCACCAGTTCTTCAGAATCTCTGTGATGATGATGACGAATGTTTGGAGCTTGTCGAGGGGAAATCATGTCTTCACCATTCTCCTGATTTCATGTGTGGGTGTTTCAGAAGAGCAGAAATGAATAATCGACTAGTTAGTTTGAAGGGTGCAATATGTTGTTATTGTAGTAAAACCTGCCATTTGTCCCGATACACAAAACCAGTCAGAGAGTAAAGGTCATTTTTTGTTTGTTAGGCTGACAATTCTTTGACTATCTGGAGTCTGAGGGAGCAAAAACATCTAAATACTGTGAAAAACATCTTTAAAGTTGTCCAGATGAAGCTCTTAGCAGTGCATATCACTAATCAGAAATGAAGTTTTGATATATTTACGGTAGGAAATATCTTCATGGAACATGATCTTTACTTAATATCCTGATGATTTTGGCATCTTTGGCTAAGAGAGAAATATAATTCTGACCTGTGCTGCTGGGACACATGCTGTGTGTGTAAAAAGCAAAACCGTTATGATTCTGTGTTTCCTCTCATCACATGACTCTGTGTGTGTGTGGTCAGCGTGTCCTGGGCAGGTGCTCTGTCACATTAACGGACTCTGTGTGTCGGCGTGTGATGGAATCGCAGACTGCCCCAACGGACTGGATGAGAGGAACTGCGGTAAACCCCCGCCTGCACTACATGATGCTCTTATGACTAATAACAAATGACATTTTCTATCAAATTCTAAAGAAAGGAAGTGAGGAAGTAAAAAATTAATCAGAAGTGAGTGAGTGCAGAGATATGAATATCTCAGAACAAGAGTCACCAAATCAACATGAACGAAAAGCTGCGTATGGAAAAAACGTCTCACTGGTGTGTGTGTGTGTGTGTGTGTGTGTGCGCACGCAGTGTGTATCGCTCAGTTCCAGTGCTCTGAGGACAGTCAGTGTGTCGATTACTATAAAGTGTGTGACCAGCATCCAGACTGCATCGACAGCAGCGACGAGGAGAACTGCACTCACGGTACCTGAAGATACTTACTCACCCCTGACCATCACTCCAACACACACACTCTCTCTCACACACTCATTTTATCCAAAGTACAGCAAAAACAGTAACATTTTGGAATATTTTTACTATTTAAAATAAACCTTTGACTGGTAGTATAAGCATGACTGCAGTACAAAAGTATTAAACAAATTAAAACAACTACATGGTACATACCACAGCACATGATTTCTACTTTGTTTTAATTGCATGTAATTAATTGCAAGTATATGATTCTAAAGTAACAACTTAAAAAATTTACTTTAAATTCTTATTACAAAATATAAAAGATAATTTCTTGTGTTTTAATTTTGTTTAGAAATGAATCTCTTGTGTTTTGAAATATGCTCTTGGCTTAATTCTCGCTTTCATTGAATGCTTTCTATAATTACTACATAAAACTAAAAAATGTACATTTACAATTTTCCCTTTAAAGGGCAGCACAAATCTATGACGTATATCTATCTGTATATGTGTGTGTGGGTGTTTGAACTTATTCATACTCAGAATTGTGCTAAGCCCGACAAAACCTCACTTTTGGAGGAAATCCGTATTTGTATAAATAGTAGAAAAAAAATAAAGGGATTTTTAATTTATTTAAAATTGCAGCAATTCAAAACCTTTTCTATGTGTGTGTGTGTGTGTGTTCAGGTGTACCATGTTCTGACAGGACATATGTATGTGGAGATGGAACGTGTCTGAAGAAGCCAAACCCTGAATGTGACTTTATTACAGACTGTTCTGATGAATCTGATGAGAAATACTGCAGTAAGCGTGTGTATGAGAAAGAGTGTGTGTGTTAGCGTGTGGTGTGTGTTCAGCTGATCAGCTTCTCTCTGCAGACTGTGGGCTGAGGCCGTTCACCAGTCGTGTGGTGGGCGGGGCCGATGCTGTGGAGGGGGAGTGGCCATGGCAGGCCAGTCTGCAGATCAGTGGGCGGCACATCTGTGGGGGGGCATTAGTCTCCGCCCAGTGGGTGGTGTCTGCGGCTCACTGTTTCCATGACGATGGGTGAGCATCTGTCTGTCAGTTAAATGCGACCCAGTTCTGATTTTTTGACACAGATAGTGTGTTCTCTGACTGTGTAAGCAGGCTAAAAACACAAACATTTGGATGTTTCCAGATCGGCTTCAGGCCTCATTTATATAATATATATATATAAATAAATCACACATAAATCATGTCAAAAATTTAGTTGTGTCTGTGTGCAGGTTCTTCTCTCCGTCCGTCTGGACCGTCTACCTTGGTAAACTGCGTCTGTCTGGCAGCAGTCAGTCGGAGGAGGCCATCCGTGTGTCACACATCCACCTGCATCATTACTACGACGACGAGACGCACGACTACGACGTGGCTCTGCTGCGTCTGCTGAGGCCTGTGTGGTCAGGGACCCTGGCTCATCCGGTCTGTCTCCCGCCGCAGACGCACCAGCTGGAGCCGGACGTGCTGTGCTGGGTCACGGGATGGGGCGCGCTGCGGGAGGGAGGTATGAGCCGCTCTTCTAAAACACACAAAGGCGCCATACACTCAGACACTGGAACCAGGATTAGTCCACTTCCAGATCCTGGACGGCAAAACATGGGATCGTTCCAGAACACCTGACTCAAACATGATCAGAGGTTTACATCTTCATCTGTGTGTCCATTAGGAGCGGTCAGTGACGTTCTGCAGAAAGTCGACGTGCGATTGGTCAATGAAGACGCCTGTGTGCGTTCCTATGGTTACTCGATCACGCCCAGAATGATCTGCGCCGGTTACCGCAGCGGAGGGAAGGACGCATGTCAGGTGACCTGTCATGACCATGTGCAGTGACCAGTGCTGGGGGACGTTATCTCTAACAGTAATGCATTAGTGTTGTGTTACTCACTAAAAAAACTAGTTATGTTACTTTTTATGGAAAGTATTGCATTAAGTTACTTTTGAGTTACTTTGGGCAGGCTTTGTAAAGGAAGTTTCACACTGAAAGTGAACTGAACAGCTCCAGTTTAATCTAGAACAGCAAGATCAGGTTCACACACAACACTGATTCCTGTCAACATTGCAACCCCTAAAGTAAGAACTGGAGTTACTTAATTGCAAAAGTAACTTTTTTAGGCATTTCCTTCTAAATGAAAAAGCAAAGGCCCTACTCTCCTAGTTCCTTCAGTTAGTCATGTGACGTGTTTCCCCCAGCACTGTCTGTAAGTGTGATGAAGCGTGAGCTGCTGATTTACACCTGTGTCTCTGTCAGGGCGACTCCGGCGGGCCGCTGGTGTGTCAGGAGACGTCTGGACGCTGGTTTCTGGCCGGGGTGGTGAGCTGGGGCAGAGGCTGTGGAAGACCTGACTATTATGGGGTTTACACACGAATCACCAAACTCACCGGCTGGATCAAACGCCTCATCTCCTCCTGAGAAACACCTGAGCTCACCATAAAACATCCCCAAGCGTTCAGTCTCTGTGCATCATGGGAAATGAAGTTTGATGAAGATTTGTGGACATGCTCAGCTAAATAGAGATGACCTCGTTTACAGTAAAGGGTTAGTTCCCCATCCTCGGTGTGTATGACTTTGAACATCAACAAGATTTATTTTTGATAGTTCAAAAAGTGCATTTACAGTAAAAAGTGCTTCCCAGACGCGGGGGGTGAATGAAAACTAGCCAAATGATTGCTTTTGTAAGAAAAATGCAACTTGGCGTTGCATAAGCTCCGGTGAGAATATGCTAGTCTCACGAGAAACAACGTTTGTTTACAGGTGCGATATTTTAATACCACTCACTGTTATAAAGTTCAGAAGAGACCCGAGAATCATTTACACCTAGGATGTCTTGAGGTTCAGTAAATCATGGGCTAACTTTCATTTTTGGGTGAACTAACCCTTTAATATCAGCTGCTCCAGAGGACATGATTTTCATTTTTCATGCAATTTATTTGTAGTTATTTAGACAAAATAGTAAAATATCAGCCATTCCGTTAGTATCCACAACACAAAATAATTATAGACGTTTTATAAACATCAGAGGTCTTAAGATAATTCATCCAAAAACTGAAGCTTGTCATTTACTAATGCTGATCCGAACATGACTTTCATTCTTCACGGAAACCAAAGTGAGAAATTCTGTAGAAAGTCAGCCGCCGGCAGTGACGTCACGAGGGGAATCGACGATGACACGGAATGATTTCACTCTTGAGCTCTTTTCCTGTAAAGTGGAGCTTGTGAACTGTTGATCTCTCTCTCTCTCTCTCTGTTGTAGAAATGCAGTTCTTGTTTATGTAGCTGACTAATGGAAAGCAATGAAATAAAATGAATGTATAAGCGATACAAATTCATGTTTGCCTTTGTACAGAAGTTGTTAGGTTTTGTGTGTGAGATCTGGATCTTCAGTAATACTGTGAATTATAAACTAACAGTTTCTAGTATTTTACAGTAATATACTTTAAAAATGTATTTGTTTCTGTGATGTTCAGCTGTATTTTCAGCTTCATTACTCCAGTCTTCAGTGTCACATGATCTTCAGAAATCATTATCATATTTATTATTAGTTTTTAAACACGCACACAAACCTCTTTAAATACTAAGCACATATCCAAACCTTTTCAGGTGTACATAAAAATAACTTCTTACCCCTCTATAAATACCATTAAAACTCATCTACAAAGATGAGGCACGTTCTGTCTTTAGCAGAATAAATAGCATTAAAATGAATGTCTAGCTACATTTCTATACTTATTCCAGTCCCCACACAATTTTTATCTAAATCTTTATGTAATTAACATTAAATAAGCTCATCATTTTTAAGGAAAGCGAAGAACCCAAGAATTAATAAAGACCCTTGGAACGACAGCCACTTCTGTCAGGAGGTTTAGCTTTATCTAATCTAATGAGATGTTACTGGGCTTCAAAAGGTCAGGTGCTGGTGTAATTCCCCAGAGACGCTCCTGTCTTACTAACCATGAAACTTCTCTTCTTCTCTTATCAGTGTGTCTCAAACCCAGCCGTAAGTTCAACACTTAAAATAAGGTTTCGATATAAAAACAAGCTTGAGGACTTAGAGTTAGGGATCTAAGAGCTCTGATCTGCTAATGCAGTGATTTCTACACTTCTCTATCAGAAGATTTAGCTGACACAAGCTCTTCTGCTATAATTCGATCTCTATTCCTGCATTATACAACATGAGAGTGTCTGCAAGCAATACTTCACTAACAGCTACTCCGTAGTAACAGATGAAATAATAATAATAATAATGCATTTTATTTAACGGCGCCTTTCATGACACTCAAGGACACCTTACAGTCAAAAAAATGAAGCAAATAAATACAATGGTTAAAAAAAGTAGACATAAGACAACATAAAATTACATAAAAGTCTGTCTAAACAAACGAGATTTAATAAAAATGAAAGACTGGGACTGTTGCGAACCTTGACAGGAAGTCGGTTCCATAGAAAAGGTGCCGCGTAACCAAAAGCTCGAGAACCCATAGAAACTGTACGTGGAAGAACAAGTGTAACTGCAGAAGCAGACCTTAAGTTGCGTGACGGAGACTGTATGTTAAGAAGGTCTGAAAGATATGAGGGTGCCAGGTTGTTGAGTGTTTTGTAAGTTAAAAGTGATATTTTAAACTCTACACGGTATTTAACAGGTAGCCAATGCAAATTTTGTTAATAGGGAGTGATGTGTTGGAATCTAGGGATTTTAGAAATAACCCGTGTGGCAGCATTTTGTACCAGTTGCAATTTATGGA
>JAUMHG010000092.1:823076-874281 GCA_032359395.1 Enteromius anoplus | reverse complement strand
ATATAAGCATTTCTTTTTAAATATGTACATGCATCTGTGTGTATTTACATATAAATATAGTATAAATATACACAGTACACACACATACTGGTCATATAATTAGAATATCTTCAAAAGGTTGATTTGGTTCACCAATTCCATTCAAGAAGTGAAACTTGTATAATGTATTCATTCATTCCACACAGACTGATATATTACAAGATTTTATTTATTTTAATTTTGATGATTTTAAATGACAACGAATTAGAATATTGTGTAAAGGTTGAGTATTGAAGACACCTGGTGCCACACTCTAATCAGCTAATTTACTCAAAACACCTGCAAAGGCCTTTAAATGGTTTCTCAGTCTAGTTCTGTAGGAGACACAATCATGAGGAAGACTGCTGATGTGACTGCTGAGATGCCCAAAAGATGACCATTGACACCTTGCACAAGGAGGGCAAGACACAAAGGGTCATTGCGAAAGAGGCTGGCTGTTCACAGAGCTCTGTGTCCAAGCACATTGGTAGAGAAGAGAAGGGAAGGAGAAGATGTGGTAGAAAAAAGTGTACAAGCAATAGGGATAACCACACCCTGGAGAGAATTGTGAAACAAAACCCATTCAAAAACGTGGGGGAAGCACTGCACACAGACGTATTCAAGACATGGGTTTCAGCTCCGCATTCCTTGTGTCAGGCCACTCTTGAACAACAGACAGCGTCAGAAGCGTCTCGCCTAGGATAAATACTAAAAGGACTGGACTGCTGCCGAGTTGTCCGAAGTTATGTTCTCTAATAAAAGTAAATTTAGCATTTCCTTTGGAAATCAGGGTCCCAGAGTCTGGAGGAAGAGAGGAGAGGTTGCTCAAGGTCCAGTATAAAGTTTCCACAGTCAGTGTTGGTTTGGGGTGCCATGTCATCTGCTGCTGTTGCTCCACTGTGTTTTCTGAGGTCCAAGGTCAACGCAGTTGTATACCAGGACGCTTTAAAGCACTTCATGCTTCCTGCTGCTAACCAGCTTTTTGGATATGCAGATTTTATTTTCCAACAGGACTTGGCAGCTGCACACAGTGCCCAAGCTACCAGTACCTGGTTTAAGGACCATGGGGTCCCTGTTCTTAATTGGCCAGCAAACTCACCTGACCTTAACCCCATACAAACTCTATGGGGTATTGTGAAGAGGAAGATGCGATATGCCAGACCCAACAATGCAGAAGCACTATAAGCACAATGCACTATATTATCTCTATTAGCAGTCTTTAGCAGAATGTTTCTAAACAGCAGAAAAATACAATATTTGTTAGATGTCAAAAAAACTAAACAGAAATCCCTTTGAAATGTTATCACCGATGTTAATGAACATATTTGCTTCAGGCTTCATAGACAGACTTTTATAACTACAGCGATATTTAACATGTCTCTATTGTTGTGGAAATAATCAAGCTTTAGGGGTTATTCACGGTGTGCTGAAATGAATTTGTTGATGCTTTTACACTTTTGAAGGGTGGGTAGAGTAATAATAATGCAGAATAATGTCACCTCATTGTGTTGAGTTTATTATTGCGTATATAGAGTGAATCTTTTGCTGATCGTTTACAGTTTAACTGAAATGAGTCCCATTATTCACACCAAGCATTGTGGGCCACATGAAAAAAGTGGATACACTCTTAAAGACCCCTTGTGGTGAAAATCACAATGTTTCTGTGTCTATCTGATGGTTTTAATATAATTAGAGATTTGCACATTCATCAGTCAACAGCAGCGCTGAGCATTTTCTCCTTAAAACCGAACAGAAACATGGTTTGTCCAACATTAGAAACACATTGTTGAGTTTTGTAACGTGGTCAGACTAAATGCATTCTGATACATGGATCTGTAGACGATTTGTTCCACTTCTTCAGAATCACTTTCTGGTTCAAGCATGAAAGGTTTGTGGTTGTGTAGTTTGTACTACTTCAGTTCACTGAGTGAAAGTGGAGCAGGCGGACACAGCTGCAGGGATTGTGGGAAGGTGGGGACTAACGTACAGATTCTTAGAGCTCTGGATATTAAATAACTTACAGAGTTATATTCAAGCCATTTTAAAGTATGGAAAAATTATTTACACCATTTGAATAATCTAAAGAATCATTTTCCTCTCTGAATAACACTTTGTACAGTGTAAAGCTCCCACAAATGTTAAATGATCCTTCAATGAAAATAAAGAACCCTTTTTTTTAGGAGTCATGTGAAGTTGACCATTTCTTTCATATATGTGGTGTAATGCAAAGTGTTTATGAGGTTTAAGGATAAAACACAATTTTTTTTCCAGATACATTATTGTTTCTCCTCTAAGCCCCGCCTCCTGAAACAGGGGTCAATTTGTACAAAGCTCATCCTTCCAAAAAGTGAGGTGTGTTCTGATTGGCCATCTATCCAGTGCACTGTGATTGGAAGAATACCTCAAGCGTAAGCCGCCCCTTACCAGAACATGATGCTGCGTCCCGGCGCTATGACACCTGAACAATAAAACACATTACAAAGCAGTGTGACATAATTACTGATGATCTTGACTTAGTTCTGTCTTTGTACACGTGGTGTTGCATCACGCCTCGTAAACATAACAGCATGTTATGTTCAACTGTTCTGGAACAGTGTTGGAAACACAACTCAACACTGATTTCTAGTCGTGTCCTCTTTTGGAAACAGTTTGACTTTCACAACGACACACAGCGTCTCCAGAACATGGCGCCCGCAGCAACACTGCAGACAGAATAATAGCTCCGCCTTCTTTCTTTGTTTGAAGATAAACCCACTCTGTGACGGAGAAAAGTGGAGGTGTGTTTAAACGAGTGGTTTTAGGAGGTTGTGGACAAGACATAACTTTAATAAAGAATATCTCTTTGGTTTTGAGACTTTAATCTCTGCACTAGCAGATCGTAACACTCCACAGAGAAAGACAACTTGAAATCACTTCATATGAGCCGTTTCAGAGAGAGTTACGCTGGAACATTATAATGTATGCGTCTGTAAGGTTTCCATCTGTTTTATCCTGACTGGCTCTGTGTGGGCTGGCGGGATCAGTTTCTCATGATCTCTGGATGGTGATTATTCCAGAGGGGATGCTGGTCTGTGACTGGTCTTACTATAGAGAGAAGACTCAGCAAACACATGCTAACTAAACAGCAGTGGCTTGTGTTTTTAGCAGGTTATGAGGATAACAGAGCTCCAGAGAGCTGCCGTGTGTCTCCGCTGTGTTTGAGGAGTTCACAGCTGTTGATTTGCTGTTGTGGGGTTGGGAGTCTGATCAATAGAACTAATAACTCAGCCCTCTGACCTCACCCTAGAACACACACACACATGCCTTTTCTCTCCCTTTTGATTTTTTGAAATGGTTTCTTCTCATTAAGCTGGTGTGCTAATTGCAGCGAGGATCAGAGCGAGGTGTTCTGGGTCAGTGAATCTCTCTCAGTTCTGTTCTTCTATTTGGCCTGAAGCGTCTGCTTTAAGCTCACAGAGTGTCTTTGGTCGGTGGAGTCCTGTGGCTGCTGTGACTGTGAGTTATGGTCACATTAATATTGGATCACCTGCAGACGGAGGTGTCAGTGGTTCAGTTCTGAACCGATTCGGTAACGGTTATTAAACCAGACTGACCGTCACGAAATAGTGTGAGAACGGCAGATAAATCGCAGTCCAGTGTGAATCACAGACGCTGATCTTAGTGATGTTTGAGTTTCTGAAGGATCAGGTTAAGCGCAGTCACAGGTATTTAGTGCAAAAACTGACCATAAGCAGTAAAAAAAAGCATTACAAACAAGTTCTGTTGCATTTCAAATCCTTCTGAAGCCATACGATGTCTTTATGTGAAGAAGAGAGTAAAATACAAGGTTTTAATCGCTGAAATGATCCCGCTCCGTTAACGCGCTCACATCTCATTCAGAAAGACACTCTGGTCCTGTACCGTGACACTATCAAGAAATTTTGACTTAAGAGTCCGTGGTTATTAAATTCTGTGAGATCGGGTTGAAATAAAACATCGTGTTTAGGGTTAATATTATTATATATAATTAACTAAAGGTAAAAAACATTAAATGTCATTTGAAATAAACTTTAGCGGAAATGTACATTATTCTCTAAACAGCTAGTTGCTAAGACAACATTTTTAGGTTTTGTTTAACTTTAACTTTGAAGTTTAACTTCATGCAAGACAATAACTAAAACTGAAAGAAAAGAACATAAGGTATGTAGACAAAAAAAGCAATAATGACAAAACTCAGTAATCTAAAAAAAACTTCTACTAACAATAAGTAAATTTACCACTCCATGTTAACTAGCAGTCATTAGAGTATTAGTAAACTGTCTGATTAATATATCTTAACACTTTATTTTGATGAGTCCATAGCACACTCCAACTTATTCTACTAAACCTACCCCAACAGTCTCTGAGTGTTAGTAGACATGTAGTTACAGAGTTAGTTAGCAGAATGTCTAAAGTGGACTAAATAGTGCAACCATATGTTGTAATAAAGTGTTTATATTTTCTTTGAATTTGCATTTAACTATTTATTGTATTGTTAAAGGTTTATAAATTCAATTAATTGGACATGCTTTTGGATGAAAACATTGCTTTAACCCAAACTGCTGTATGTGATGTGTGTTTTTGCTAGTTAGTTATGTTTGTTTGTTCTATGGCTTGTCAGTTGTGTTTTGATCATATTTATCACATTCAGCAGTTCCTGATCGGTTCAGTTGTAGTGTGTGTCTGTCTGTGTGTGAACGGATCTGTCCTGTGCTGCTGAGTGAGGCTGAGCACTGTTTAGATGCTGAAGCAGTGAGAGACAGTGTGATTGAGTCTCTGATGAAGACGTGAAGCTGTGTGTGTGCTGGGAGGATTTCAGACTCTTTCAGAGAGGACTGAATGCAGGGTGTCTGAAGCTCACCTGACTGATCTGACCTGATCTGATGAACACATGCTGCTGGACTTCAGCTTTAGATGCAGATCACGTCAAAGATGCACATCTCATGTGTTTGTGTTTGAGTCTCATCTGTGCTGGGTAAAATTTTTCAGTTAGGTTGTCATGATTAGACATTATCATGATGATTTTGATGGAATGCACTGACATAGAATAGCAAACATACAGTAAAAATAGTTAAATATTATCATTTAAAATAGCTCTGTGATCGAAGCTATCTGTAGGTTAGCAGTAAATAACTGACGTTTAACATCATTTCAAAGCTCTTTTCGTTCCTTTTCATTTCTTCATTTAAATGATGCTTTTATCCAAAGTGGTACTCAGATGAACCTGTCATTCTGATTATGTCATTTTGTAATGCATCACTTTTCTCTAATTATAGAAGTATATAAGATATCAGATTCATCAGTGCTGTATGTAGAGTGTGTGAATACACACTCATCATCTGTTAGACTGATGGATGTAATTAGTCCTGACTCCTGACTGATGTGTGTCTGAACGTGAGCAGTCGAGTCTGGGTAAACTCATCAGTGCAATAATAGTTGTAATGATAGTAATAAGTATTTTTGTGTTGCCGTGGAGACAGATGGAATAATGATTAAATGAGCATCATTAGTGACGTGTTGATTGCGTTTGCTGTGATTTATTTATTAGAGCAGACTCAGGTCAGGAGCTGATCATCTTCTCAGACGTGTTTCTGATGCTTATGATGGAGTGTGTGTGTGTGTGTGTGTGTGTGTGCAGTGTCTCATTGCAGTGCAGCAGCAGCATCTGGAGGTTTGCCACTCTATTAAACGACTCAATTAAATGACTTGGAGCGAAAGTTTGAGTCTCTCTCTCTCTCTGTTTGTGTGTGTGTGTGTGTGTAACAGGAGATAATAAAAGACGACACAATGAGTTTTCCTCTTTTACCCAGAGGCTGAATCTCTGTAGAGTCTCTCTCTCTCGCTGTGTGTGTGTGTTTTGTGTTTGTGTTCAACTAAATGGCTTTTATTCACTTATTTCACACATTCAACTATTTTGTAGTGAGACTGCAGTGTTTTTTATTTTTTTTAGTAGCTCTTTTTAAAATTATTATTAATATTACAATGATTTAGTTTTTTATTATTTGTATTTTATTTATTTTTTTATTGTTTCTCTCTGTGTGTGTGTGTTTGATATCAGTTCTGTAGCTTTGCCCTGTAATCATTCTGTCAGTCAGAGACGCTGTGAAGTGAGCGAGAGACACTGTCTCCAGACTCTCTGCTTGTTTAACTAGATGTTTTATTTTTTACACTGGTCTGCATGTTTGAAGGTGATCATCCTGTCACTGGTCTGCAGTGGATGACTTTGGTGTAGATACAGTAATTTGACTACACAACATGATCTTCGCAGGTTTGTTAACAGCAAAGCTGTTGAATGCAAGATATGTCGTATACCACAACACCACCGTAACAAACGGTCGCCCGGATTTTGCAAAGTAAGAGATGATCCTGGATCAACATTACTGTCCAAAAATACAGACTTGTTCCAATCCCTAACCCTACCCAAAATGTATTCCTGAAATCAGTGGGAAATGATAGCTGATTAACAAGGGTGTAGAAGCACCTAACCCTGATCATACTGTAAGACCTAAAACAGATATTTCCTGTAACATTATCCTTCAAATCTGATTGGTTGATTGGAATGTTGTTCCAGGAACATCTTGCACTTGGTGAACTCACAGTCACTCTTAGCAACCACCTACAGCATTACATTGAAGTGAGTTTTGTACAGGTAATGTATAAATCTGAATGATGTGTGTGTGTTCTGTCAGCAGATGTTGTCATATTGTAGCATCAGTCCTCTCTCTCTCTCTGTTACCTGGGAAACACCCGATAACAGATGCTCAGAATGTTTTCATGTCGTTGGTGAAATTATGGCGTTATTAATAACTGCCATCAATATTTCAGTCCATTCAGGAAAAGCCATTGGACTCGTGAAACACACCAGCACGTCTGTCTCAGTCCTGCTGCTTTTACTCCTGCTCCTGCTACTCCTGCATGAACAAAGGCATACATATGGGTTGGGTTTTTGTTTTAGTGATGTTATGTGTGTTTTTAGATTGGGTGGGTTTGGTTCATTTGCAGCCCTTTTATATAAAAGTGTAACTGTCACCATCATGTAGAGAGGTGTGTAGGTGAGTGACTTGTTGATATTGATAGTGTTTGTGAAGCGTTTCATATTAGATTCGTCATGAATTTGAGTTGCTGATATTCAGCCTGCTCTCTGCCCTTTTTTTAATTTCGAGCTTCCGCCCCTTTAATTGTCTTTGCTCGGCCCTGCTAAGTTGACATACTAGCAGTTCTGATGAGGTTAGAAAATAGATGTGTTTGAAGTCATTTTGAAATGCAGTTAAAAACACTCAAACACGTGGATGAACGAGTTGTTTCAGGAAGTGAGTCATTCATTCACACACGTGTATCTCATCGCTTCTGTCCTGGAATTAGTTCACTTGTTTTGAGTCCCTGGGTTTGAGTCGTTTGTTTATCACGTGACAGCCCTATAAACCTAACCAGACAATCCTAGCCAGAACGAGACTTAATAAAAATCACCAACTACTTACAGAATTACATTATGGAAAAGAAGCATCATGACAAAAATTCACACACTTCTAAACTGTAAACCAGAAACACACGTCAATAACAACAATAGCAACTGTGCACCGTTTCTAAGGATGTTTGTAAATGAATCATTTTTCGAATGCTGTCATGTCACGTGACAACAGAATGAACAACTCGAAAGATTCGAGATAATCCGGTTTAGACTGCTTTGGTAAATGTTATGGGGTTGTCATGTGATGAACGAACAACTCAAACCCGAAGACTAGTCAGAGAATCATAGACTGAAGACCCAGGTGGACCATGAACGAATCTTTTCTGCTTCTTATAGCATTATTTAGTATTGTTTGTAGTGTGATTAATGTGTGTATCTGTAGTAGATGTATTAGGGAAGGAACCACAAAGTTTTAATTATATTTTTCTAAAACGAATGAAATTAATGAAACGACTCATTCAGAAAAGATTTGTTCATTTTACTGAATGAGGCTCAAAGGACCGAGTCGGTAAAACGATCCGAACCTCTCTAGTGCTCTGATTGGACTAGCAGTCCTTTGATTGGTCAGAAGCAGCCTCATGAGCGTTCTGATCAGTCAGGTGGTGTTCCAAACTTCTAATTGGTCACACATGTCTTGATTGGTTAAGAGTGTCCTGATTGGTTGAGCAGTATTCTGAGTGTTTTGATATAAAGATCAGCATCTCAATACTGAGTCTGTGTTGGTGTGTTTCAGTAGCCTGGCTTCCGTGACTTTGAAGCTCATAGGAGCTTAGTCTGGCCAAGCTGCCTTACTACCCGCCTTCTGGGAAGCAGGCTTAACCTGCGTCCATTAGATGCCTCTGGATACTACTGGACGAATCTACAACCAATCAGACCACTCATTCGGATGACGTATGTGTAGCGACGAAACCTGAAGCCACCGTAACCAGTTGTTGCTAACTTCATTAAATCAGTAGGAAAATGTCTTTACTTACTTGAATTACTTCTGCTCCATTTTCAAAGAAAACCTGAAAAAAAAATTTCTCAAAACAGCTGCAACAGCAGAGTCGAACGATTGTTGCTGCTCGGTACACGCCATGTTTGATTGCGGGTATTGATTCCGGTCGCAGAACTGCTGCGTCATCGCGTTACACATGCCTCTGTCGTGCCGGAACAGGAATGCTCTAAAACGGCAGCTTGGCTAGACTGACTTTGCTCACGAAATAGAATGTAGCGTCACAGGCTAGTGTTTTAGACGACTGTCAGTCTGAGTATTTCAGATTTGTTTTGACTGAGTCTTTGTTGACGGTGTGGAGCTGAACAGAGCACTTTGTGTGAAATGTCAGCGAGCTGATTTGAACTCGACTCTTATAGTACATTTACGGTTGAAGCTGGTTTACCTGCATGTTGTGAGGAGGTCTGAATCAGTCATGTGATCACCTGCAGTCCAATCACAGTGTGATTTTTATATTCACGCACACATTTATCTGTCCCAGTGTTTAGTGTTATTTATGAATCATTTTCACCGCTGAGACGTCTGCAGAGGGAGGCGTTGTCAGATTCAGCTCACTTCAAGACACACAATTACCAGGCAGCTATTTGCAGTGGGATTGTTTATTAGCAGGTGGGATTAATTACAGGGCGAGACCAGAGAGGGAGAGACTGTGTGTGTGTGTGTGTGTGTGTGTGTGTGTGTTGCCCACACAGAGAGATCAATCCTGAGCTGCTATTCATAGACACCACATGAAATTTTACCGCTGAAGACTGTCTGTCAGTCCTTCAGTTCTAACCCTACACACACTCTCACACACACTGATGACACTTAATATCAGTCAATAAATGTTTAATTGCTTCTGCTGTCTTGAATGTTAATTTCCTGTCAAGAGATGAAGTAATATAAAAGTCAAGCGAAACTCTGTGAATCTCACTCTGTCAGGAACATGTTGCTCATATTTCCTAAATGTACAAAATTAAAAGAAATGTAAGTAAGGAATTTAACTAGCCTGAATGAAAAAAAGACATCAGTGGAACTTTACTGCGGATTAATCAGCATGTTAAAAAAACATACAAAATCATTTTCCTTCAAATAACATTTAAAAAAAACAGGAGTGCAACAGATCACACGTCTCACGGTTACGATTATCTGGAGTTTCACAGATTCACAGGAGTCACAGACACAAAAAAAATTCAATGTTTGTCATTATTTAAACAATGCTTCTTCAATACCACAGAGAGAGAGAAAAAAGGAGCATTTAGGTTAAATGATGTGAAAGAGAAGTGAAACGTTAGTAATAAAACTAGAATAAAGTAATTACAAGCACACGGCAACTCATGCAAATGGTCAAATATGATCTGTTTCATACTACAAGTAAGTTTATATCACTATTCAGTAGCCGTCAGGCACTGATGTATTTTGGTAGCTTGACTGAAGGAAACAGTAGCACTGGTTAGCAATTTTGCAATATATCCTATTTATAGTAATGAGAATCACAGATTGAGAATAATTTGAGATGCAAAAACCCCCAAAAGATGTATTTCAGTAATGATAATAGGCTATGCCATAAAAACAATCATAATGCAACACATCTTAATGTCCTAAAAAGGCCTGGTTTTCTTTATGCACAATATAATTAAAAGCTCGTCCACTTATTCTGGGCTGCAAGGTAATGTGGCCGTGTCCATTCATTTAAAACCTCCAGGTCTGTCTATATATATGTGTGTGTGTGTGTGTGTGTGTGTGTGTGAGTCTCAGTTGTTTGTCTGATGCTGTATTCCTGCACGTTCTCATTTTCTGTTTCTCATCTTGTGTCTCGTTCTTTACCTCCCCCTGTGTTTCTGTCTCTTTGTTAAACAAGAGTGTGTAGGTGTGTGTTTTACACTTATGTAAATTGTCACGTTATGCAATGTGAGGTGTGTGTGTGTGTGTGTGTGTGTGGGGGGGGGTTATATAGAGCTCAATATAAACTGAGCTTATAGATCTTGAGATATTTGTGTGTGTGGATGTGTTGAGTCTTCGCTTGTTTTCTGGAGTTCAGAGCAGAGGCAGTGACTCTTCAGCGGTTTCATTATTTTGTGTGTCAGCCGGGCTGGGTGTGTTTGTCAGGGCTGTAGGGTTTTACCCCGGTAATGTGTAATTCAGACTGTCCCAGTTCTTCATAATGACCCTCATCAGTCGTGATCTGAACACAGCTCTCTCTCCTGTACAGACAGAGCTCATAATAACACACTTCAGCAGAAAATATCATATTCATACAGAAACACAAGTTTATAATGTGTCAGATCCTACACTAGACAAGCTCGTTATTCTTAAGAATGTTTTCAATCATATATTCAGTAATTTGCTGCAGCAAAACAAGCTGAAATCATCATAAGATGCTATATCTGTGACTGCACTTGATGACCATGCTGCAAAGCTGAGAAAAGTTTAATTTAATGCAAATGAGCGGCGCCGACTGCCAATAGGAATGAGATGTGAAGTCATGTGACGTGTCTGTCAGTAAGATGAAGCTGATGGTGGCACTGATCTGTGTGATTGATCTCTGCACACATAGATTTCGGGCTGGTGTGGGCTTGCTCATAGTCCCCCAGCTTAGCCGTCATGTGTTGGAGTTCACCCCGGTGAACGAGAGGGTCGTTTCCTTGCGCCTTCGGGTCGGGGATAGGGCTCTCACTGTTGTTTGCACCTATGAGACAATTGAGTCCGAGTGGACTATGTTCTCCACCTCCATTGTCGATGTGGCTGTTCGAAGCTGTGGCCGCAAAGTCTCCGGTGCCTGTTGTGGCGGCAACCCCCGAGCCCGGTGGTGTACACCAGAAGTAAGGGATGCCGTCAAGCTGAAGAAGGAGTCCTATCAAGCCTGGTTGGCTGGTGGGGATCCTGAGGCAGGTACCGATGGGCCAGGCGGACTGCAGCCCGGGTGGATGAGGAGGCAAAAACTCGGGTCTGGGAGGGGTTCGGCGAGGCTCTGGAGAAGGACTATCGGTCGACCTCAAAGAGGTTCTGGCAAACCGTCCGGCGCCTCAGGAGGGGGAAGCAGTGCCCTGCCAACACTGTATACAGTGGAGGTGGGAATCTGCTGACTTCAACTGAAGATATTGTCGGGCGGTGGAAGGAATACTTAAAGAATCTCCTCAATCCCACAGAGGCATCTTCTGTGGAGGAAACAGAGGCCGGGGGCCAAAGGGTGGACTCTACCATTACCCGGGCCGAAGTCGCCGAGGTAGTTAAGAAGCTTTTCGGTGGCAAGGCACCGGCAGTGGATGAGATCCGGCCTGAGTACCTTAGGTCTCTGGATGCCGTGGGGCTGTCTTGTTGGGGACAGTGCCTCTGGACTGGCAGACCGGGGTGGTGGTCCCTCTTTTTAAAAAGGGGAATCAGAGGGTGTGTTCCAACTATAGGGGGATCACACTCCTCAGCCTCCCTGGGAAAGTCTATGCCAGGGTACTGGAGAGGAGAATTTGTCTGATAGTCGAACCTCGGATCCAGGAGGAACAATGCGGCTTTCGTCATGGTCGTGGAACACTGGACCAGCTCTATACCCTCTGTAGGGTACTGGAGGGCTCTTGGGAGTTTGCTTTTTGCAGATGATGTATTCCTGTTGGCTTCTTCGAACCAAGACCTACAGCGGGCACTGGGGCGGTTTGCAGCTGAGTGTGAAGCAGCTGGGATTAGAATCAACACTTTCAAATCTGAAACCATGGTTCTCAGCCGGAAAAGGGTGGACAGTCCGCTTCAGGTTGGTGAGGAGTTCCTGCCTCAGGTGTAGGGGTTTAAGTATCTTGGGGTCTTGTTCACAAGTGAGGGAAGGATGGAACGGGAGATCGACAGACGGATGGGTGCACTAATGTGACCGATTTACCGGTCTGCCGTGGTGAAGAACCTCCCTTAGAGGTGTGGAGCTCGGTCACTCGGGAGGAGCTCAGATCCGTTACTCCTCCACATCGAGAGAGGGAGGTGTTCTGGGCATGTCCCACCGGGAGGAGGCCCCGGGGACGACCTAGGTCTCACAGTGTCTAAATGTCTTAGAATGTCTCTGTGTACCTGTCTGTGTGTCTCATCATGTCTCAAAGTGTCTGAGAGTCTCAGTTTCTCAGCTTCTCTCTCTGTGTTTTAGAATGTATCATATTCTCTCATAATGCCTCACAGTGTCTCATCATGACTCCCAGTGTCAGAGAGTCTCATTTGTCTCAGATTGTCTTCGTTTGTCTCAGTTCTATTGTTTATCCATCCATTCATCCATCCATCCATCCATCCATCCATCCATCCATCCATCCATCTATCCATCCGTCGAGTTCTATTGTTTATCCATTCATCCATCCAGTTCTATTGTTTATTGTCATTCTGTCTCAAGGTGTCTGAGTGTATCTCTGCATGTATCGGTGTGTCTCATACCTCACAGTGTTTGAATGTCTCTTTTCTCAGCGTCTCAGTGTGTCTCAGAGTGTCTTGTGAGTCTCTGTTGTTCCTACAGGAGCTTGGGGTCATTAATCATGTGACTCACCTGAACCGACTGGACGAGAAGCAGATTACTGCTTCCCTTTCAGACAGGAAGCACACACTGGTGATTTATAACGCACGCTATTTTTACAAGCACTGTAGTGACTCCTCGACAGAACCCAATGGCTCATTCTGTAGCATTTTATTATAAGAGTTAAGCCTAAACAGTAATTATTCAGTTTTATTTGACTTTTTACAATCAAACCTTTTCAATTAAATGAGTCGTTTGTGTATGTAAATGAGCTGTGCTCTGATAGGCTTTGCTCAGTTCTGTTGTGTGTTACTGAGCTCATGTCTGTGACATCATGAAGGTTTGTGAATGAATCCAGGTCTGCGTTGTGTTTGAGCGAGTGGAGTTTTGTGTCTGTCAGGATGTTTATACAGCAGACCGATTTCAGCTCGGCTTCGACTGTAAACACACTACACACTCTCAGCACACACACTTCTTTTTGTGTCCTATAGCTTTTCTTTCTACCCAGAGTGCACCTGTAGTATTAGAGTTTTATTTAGTGCCAAAGCAGTTTTCCATGAATTAAACAAGTTAAGCTGGAAATAGTTTTAACACAGCACAAACAAAATGGTAAACTTAATGTGATGTAATAAACTGCATGTATCTTAATAGACAACAAATACGTTTATACATTTCTCATCAGTAATTCAAGATTATTACGGTATATAAACCACGCGATCTTTAACATCTAGTCATATTTATAGTTTTCTGATTAATAGATATAATTATTTGCATGCTGATTGTATGCAATTAATATTATTTTGATAAAATGACTTCAAAGCAAGTAAATGAAAAAGAAATAAATAAATATATTAGAAATAAATTGTGCCATGATTCATTGTGTGAGTGTTACACGGACACTAATGTGAGGTGTTTTTCTTTTTATAGATTGGGTTAGTGTGTGTGTGTGTTATAGTTTCTGAGGTCATTCCTGCAGGTGCTCATTAGGTAAATAAAGAAATGGGAGTATGCAAATGTCATTAGTTTGGATCCAACACTGCGGCACCTGCTGATTGTAGGAGAAACAACACACACACACACGCACACACACACACACACACACAGAGCGGTGAAAGGAAGATCAGATCGTTTTACTGACTCTCTTTCAATCTCATTCAGCTCATTCATCATTCCTGATGCTCAAACTGCAGATCTTGATGCTACTAACGTCAAGGTCATGGGTTTGATTCTCTCAATGCAATGCAAGTCGCTCTGGATTAAAGCATCGGCGAAATACATTCATGTAGAATGCAAGCTGAACAACTCTTTATTCAAGACATTTGTTACATTTGCCCAAATAGCAATGCTCTGATTTATGAGAGGATCATAACAACCCAGCAGTGTCTGTATGTGCAGACTGAAGTTCTCGTCTGTTCTAGATTGATATCTTGTTGTGTTTGTGACCTAATTTAAGACATCTGTGACACGTGACCTTTGACCTCATCAACAGCAGACGTGTCTTTCTCCTCCTGTATGGAGTGTAGTGTGGTCTCCTCACATCAGAGCGGCTGTAGTTTGTTTGTGAGTCTAACAACTGAACTGGACAGCTGATCTCTGACAGTGGTTCATTAAACTGTTAGGGCAGACACCAGAGCTGTGGCCTCTCGTTAAAAAACCTTGTTTCACATTGTGTGTGTGTGTGTGTGTGTGTGTTTGGTCAGCAGATGGTGAGTCTCTGTGTCTATGAACACTTATTGCTCAGTGGATCAGGGCTGCGTTGGCTCATGTTGGTTTTGGGAAATGCAACCCGGAGGAACTTGAGAAATAATTTGAGTTAATTTTAAGACCTCTAAGGTTTGATTGCAGACTTTGTTACTGTGGCACATCTAAACACAGTCTCAGACATCGAGATCTCCTTTGAAACTCTAACGGAGACAATTGTAAGATTACTGTGTTTTTCTCAGGAGAATCATCTCAGAAGCAGAAAACTCATTTGAGCACCTTTCTCTCTCTCTCTGTGCGCATGTGTGTGTGTGTGTGTGTGTGTGTTTGGCTCCAACAGTGTCTGCCTGACCTGGAAACCCACAGATAGCAGCACTGGATCCTCTCTGTATTCGTACATATTAATGAAAACATGATTTAATGTGTTTATTCATCTGAGACTCCACACAATGTAGCTGATTTACTGTTCCTGTGTAGACATTTGGACACGCACACACATGCACACACACACACACGCACAGTGGGATGGATAGGAGATGGATTGAGATAGCAAACAGGTAAAGGACATTGTAATGGAGAACATAACAAAATCATAAGAGACATTAAATATCTGATGAGAGTAGAAATCTTCTTTGTGTAAATACATCGCGTTGTTCATGTGACAGACCACATTTTACTCAGATTTGATGTGTAACTGGTTAATTGCTGGTTAGCACATGCTTTTTAAATGTGAGTGTAGTAATGACCATCTGATGTGACGTGATTGATTTCAAACATCTGCTGTGATGCATGTGTCTCCTGACGCTTGTTTTATCTAGTTTTCTTCCTCCAGAACTTAATGTGCTGACAGACACGGAATATTAATGATTTGTCAGCTAGATCACTCTGTTGTCAATCACTCTCCCTCATGTCTTTCCAAAACTGTTCAAACACAAAGGGAGATATTTGGAATAACAAATATAATTCATTGTATTGACAAAAGTGTCATTTATTTTTTAAATATCTCATATAGGCTAGCGAATAATGACAGATGGATCGTTTTTAGATGAACTGAGAACTAAAGTTATGTTAAAAATGTTAACGTGACTTAATAAAAAAGAAAAAAAGAAAAATGTATATGGAAGCTTCTTCCCACCACAATGAATGAATGAATGTAAAAAGATTAAAAATAAGAAAAATCTAAATTGTGTGGTAAAAAGCAGACAGAAATAGTTTTAGTCCCTCAGTAAACAGGTCAGACCATCACACAAACACAAGCAGACACATGGGAACAGATGAAGAGCGCCCCCTAAGCTCTGATTCTGTGACCGATCGGATCTGCTTCTCTAATGTAAGTCGGCTAAACACATACAGTAGATGTTATGATGAGCGCAGCATCAGATGATCACGAGCAGGACTGATGCAGTGCTTGATTTAACTTTTGCTCTTTATTCAGAGCAGCTCATTCTTTAGGTGAGACTACTGGAGTATTTATAACCAACGCGCTTCTTTAGCTTTTACCCAGTGGCCCGCCTTCAACCACTCAGCAGAATTCTTTTTGTTGATCTGATTTTCCAGAGAAAGTTTTACTTTAAACTAGTTTAACTTGATTTTTTCAACAGGACCCTGTGAGATCATGAACTGTCTCTTTCACTGTAGGCGGACCAAAAACCATGACATCAGAGGAGGAGGGGCCTGCTGCGGTGGGGGCGGAGCCACATGTGGACCTGTGCACCTCTCCTGGCTGGGATGGGCTTGATGAAGAAGAGGCGGAGCCTGCTGAGCAGGAAGAGGCGGAGCAGGTGCAGGAAGTGGCTGATGATATCAGCAGTGAGTTAAGTGCTCTGGTCGTCCCGTACCCAGAACTAGTGCCCATCGTCTTCTTCTGCCTCAAACAAACCACATTTCCTCGCAACTTTTGCATCCGCATGGTGTCCAGCCCATATCCTTACCAACTGAATCACTGCTGATTTCTATATTGTCCGTTTTCATTTATGGTACAGTTTTAGTAATATATTTATTTTAATATGTCGATGTAGTATTTGTTTATTTATTCACTTCTCATTGGTCTGAAATCTCACTCCACATGCCTGCATATTAAGCAGGTTTCCTCTGATTGGCTGTAATCGTGTGAAGGTGAATAGTCTCGTGGAGTCTGCTCAGGTCACGTGTTGCTCTGCTGAACATCTTCTCCTTCCAGGATGACTTTCTGCACAACTGTGAATAATAATGGATCGTCATCTGTGATGAAAATATAATGATAAATCAGCGGCCGTCTGCTTCAGTCTGTGTGTTTTCGCTCTCAGGTTCAGAATATAATTAGAGTGTGTGTGTGATATTACAGCTGCATATTTTCCCTTTTTAAAGCTTCTTTTGCTTATAATGTCTGTTATTTTAGCTCTGATGGGACCGGGCTGAATCCGAAATGTCAGTGTTTAGTCAACTATATTCTTTCACAGCGTTCAGTCTGTGCATTGTTTGTTTATTCTTGCCAGGATCCACCCACTCAGACAGGAAGAGCCGTGTGATTGACATCTGAAGGGATGTGGTTGTTTTCATGTGCTGTTTCAGATCATCAGACAGATAAAACTCATAAAACACAGGCTTTGAGATGAAGAATGTCTTGTGTATGTGCATACAGTCACAGATTTGATAGGATGAAACTCAAACTGTGTCAGTCCAGCGAGATGCTTAGGAAATGCTTTTAGAATTATTCTGATAGTAGTTGTTCCTTATGGGCATGAAAGCTGTTTTCAGTGTTAGTCTGTGATTTAGTTTTTTTGCCATCTGAATCTAGAAAATCTGTGTTTTCTTCCACCACCAGCAAGACAAATCCCAATCTGAATTACCTGCTGTTGCCTGACAAACACCAATGTCTTGTAGTTATTAAATTTCCATTAGAATCCACATTTACAAGAGGATATTAATTCAAAATTGACCGTTTTAAATCCTTTGCAACCCTACCAAGCTCCATCCAGTAACTGTTGCATGCATTTTAAAGATGCCTACATTTATTACTGAAATGCGGGATGCATTTACAAAAGCAATGTTTCATTACTGCTTCACTTTATAAAAAAAAAGGGAAGGCAAGCAGAAATTTCTGATTTCAAATTGGCCATTATTATGGCAGCAGTAGATATTACATAAAATTATGTATACAAATATAAACCAAACGGCTCACAGCTCATGTAAATAAGAGGTTGCATGAACTTATTTTTGCTAATTTCCACAGATTGAATGACATCCATCATTTTTTTACAGATAGAATGTAAGACAGAAACCATTTCAGCTGCAGTGCTTCTATTTTTCAAGCATGATATTTAAGTAATCAATTAATAAATGGAATGCTGTTTTCCGATTATTAAATTAAGCTTGACCACAGTGCATTGCTGGTTACAAGTCTCATTCCTGCAGATGATCTGAGCTCAGCAGGAGGTTTTGAGGCTGATGTGACGTCGTAGACGCTGTAGACCTGCATTGATCATCTCCTGCTGTTCTTCAGACAGAGATCAGTCAAACCCGATCGATGCAGAGTAAACGTCACCTGATCGCTGTGATTGGTGGGTCTGATGATCTAAAGATGCTGAATGATTGTCAGATGTTTTCAGTGGGACTTTATATGAAAGCTCAACGCTGTACGGTCTGTGATTGTTCTCATATCTAAAGACTGTCACTCAACATCTTTATGTGGAGTGATGACATCATGCTCTCTCTCTCTCTCAGCGTGTCAGTGTCTCTCGTCCTTGGCTCCTCTGTTCTCTCGTGTTTCTTCGGCTCTGGCAGTGAATAATGTCTCTAAATGTCAGGCATCTTTTATTAAGATCAGAACTCCTCTGAAGGTGTTTGTCCGGGTGTCAGACGGCGTGTGTGTGTGTGTGTGTAAGTGTGTGAGACTCTCTGTGTGTGTTTTGGGTGCTTCATGAATCTGTACTTGCCAGAAACACATATGTCAGCTGAACCCCAGGTTCAACCTTCTCTGGACTAGTTTGTAAATGGATGGAAATAACAGACTGCAGTGAAGGGTTTAATTCACCTGACGGTGTTTATGAATGGGAAAGCTGTGACTAGATCTTCCTCAGATGTGTGGTTGTTGAACTCTGTACTTTCTTCTGTCATGATCCTGTGTGTGTTAGAGCTGGTGGACTACGGATCAGTGTAGAGACTGATTCAGAAACAGATGCCACATATAGTGTGTGTGTGTAAACATGCCTGCAAAGGGATAGAAAATACAGTTTTTACAGTAGAAAACACATTACAACTATGGAATGAGCCTGTAATGATAGGAATACCAGTGTGTGTGTGTGTGTGTGTGTGTGTGTGTGTGTTTCATCATGTCTATAGGGGTCTGCTGAGATGCTGATCATCAGATGTCTAATGTCTGTGTGATATTTGCGTAGCTTGTTGTTATTGTCGTGAGGTGTCGTGTAGTGTGTTTAGTTGGTAAATGTCATGTTAACAGCATCGTTTAGATGCACTGAGACGAGACGAGATGCAATTAACATCTGACTTTAGCACTGAAATAAAACACACACACACCAAACAGACAAACAAGCCATTTGCATGAGTATTCAGCGGATCAGTGCATCTGTCTGTCATCTCTCTGTGTTTCTGAGCTTTTTCTGTCTCATTCATGAACAAACGAGCAGTGAAGAGCCATCATTATCATCAGCTCACGAAATAAGAGCTGGATGTCTGCTGTCAGAGAGACTGGATTGATGTTTACAGTAACCTAAAAAACATCCAGAACCTGCTGGAACCATCTGACAACCCTCCAGACCACCTTAGAAACCAGCTAGCAGCCGCTCTATCACTGTTACGCACACACACACACACACAATAATATTAATGTTGTGGTCATATTGAGTGTGAAAGAGTGTGTGTGCGTGCACGAGTTCCTGTGTGTATGAGTGTGTGTGTGTGTCCACTGCTCGCCTCATCAGAGCTCCAGGGATTTCTGGCTTTATCGGAGCAGACTCAGAGAACGGTGTGATCTGCAGCTCTGAGGAACATCTGCTTCAGACGATGCTCTGCTGGTTTGTGAAGTATCATATGTGTCAAAAGTTTGGGGCGGGGCTTTCTGTCTGACTGACCAATCACAGACGGACGTGTGTGTTTGTGTGTGTGTGTGTGTATGGAAACTGCTCTCCAAGCAGTCGTTATTTTCTTTATTTCCTGTCCTTCGTCTTCGTATTTGTGACAGTAATCATCCCACTGAAGGCTTGTGTCTGAATCAGTCTGAATCAGAATGAGCTTTATTGCGAGGTATGTTTACACAGACGAGGAATTTGTTTTAGTGACAGAGCTCTGCAAATACACAAAATAGTGTACAAAGTAGCACATAAACACAATAAATAATATAGACATTCAAGTAAGAACAGGTATGAAGTGTTTGTACATGTATGATGGCATTTTTGTCGAGTGTTGGTGGCATGGACTGCCTGAGGGGAAGAAACTGTTCCTGTGTGTCTGTGTGGCTCATCCATCATTAACAGTGTGTGTTCTCCTCATCTCTGTTGATCCGCTTTATTTTCTTTTCCAATTTCTTTGTTCTATTTTTTCTCATTGCTTTCAATTACGACCCACAGCAGCTGTTATTGCCATGGAGATTGAGAGAATACACACACGCACACACACACACACAGCAGTGACTCAACTTAAATGAGTGTGTGTGTGTGTGTGTGGAGATTAGTTATTTGAATGTTTAATCTAAAGCTGTTAACAGTCAGTGTTTCTGATTTGCTTTGTTACTCATATTCAGCTGTTACTCATCATCTCAGATATTCCGCGTCACAGAAGATTCTAGAAATACAAGGTTCTATTATTAAAGAGCAAACTCTTTTTTTGTATGTTATCTAATCAGTGTTCATCACAGTGCCATACTCTTACTCTAAACAGGTGATTTATTTGAAAACCGTTTTACATTTTAACATGTCCGGTTAACATTAGTTAATTAATTAGTTAACATAAAGTGACATGGAAAACTTTAATTAAGGAAAATGTTACCTGTCTTAATAATACTGTTTGAAGCATTTGTTTACGTTGAATATTTACGTTTATTTTATATTTATTCACCGTTAAAAGCTTCAGCAATGATGTCATACAGCGCATCACTAGGTGCGTTACAAAGTATAACAAATACATTCAATTGCATGTGCATCAGATATATAAAGGCTTTAAACGTTAAGGTTAGTCTTTCACAGAACTGTAATCATTTGGAGAACAAGTTGCTGCTGTTTAGTTTCGGTACGTGCTCTCTATAGAGAAAAAGGAAAGTAGATTCTCAGTTAAGGTCTATTCATTCCGTGAGTGTCTTTGTTCAAAAAGACTTCTAAATGAGAAAGCAGTGAGACAGGACTGTGTTAAACTCATCTGCTTGTGTTTGTGGCCGTCAGGTCTCTCTCACGCTGCGTAGTTTGCCTTAAATAACAGTTCTTTGTGAGTTTTCTCAGCGTCCCGTTGCTCAGCTGCTATCAGAGGTGCTCGCGGAGCCTGTTTGTGTTCGAATGTGAAAGATTAAGGGCCCGATTGATCCGCTTGACTGAGAGATCTGACAGACAGCAGCACGAATCAAAGAGAAACGATTCACCTGCGCTGAACGAGAGAGATCTGAGCGGCGGCATGAAAGATAACACCAGCACAACACCACAAAGACTAATTAGCAATACAAATCCCTTTACTGGGACTATTTATAATGCAATTAACACACACACACACTTCTCTTTGGCGCTGTACATTCTGACACACTGCGAAGTAACAAGTGATCAGACAAGTGGAAATTAAAGAGAAACATCACAGTGTGCGGATTAACAGAGTTTAACATCAGTCACGCTGAAGTCATAAAGACTGACATGTGACAGACATTAAAATCACAGCAGATATGATAAGACAAAACATTTATACTTACAATTAGGTTAAACATTGCTACATTTATTGTGGCCATTTCTGTTCTACAGCACCTTCTGAACTCATTTTGTAATTTTCTTTTTTTAATTTAATTAAATTTAATTTAATTTTAATATCTAAAGGCAGCTGGTTATTCTGAATGGAAGATGAAGCAGTGTGTGTTTATTCCTCTGGTTAGTTTGAAGTCTTCGGTGCAGTGACGGGAGTTTCTCTTTGTCACACATTCATTTGATTTCATTTGCGTCTCTGTTCTTTCTGGTCTCTCCGAGGAGCGTCCGTCGCTCGCTCCCGCTCTTTTTTTTTCTGTTGCCACAGCAACAGGACGGTTCTGTCTTGAGGAATGCTGGCGGGATTCAGTTGCCGTCGGCAGCACGTTTAACCGGCGAGGAAACACTAGAAACACCCAAACCGTTTGACTGATGCTGCAGAGAAAATAACCTCCAGCGCTGCGTTTAAAGTCACCAGCCACAACAGGGATCAATAGTGTGATCAAAATGACATAAGTAGAATAATCATTTCAACCATATTATATATCATGTTAGTTGCTCTTAATTGCTCAATATGCATAAAGCTTGTTTATTTTGGACAGAGAAGTACAATATAAAGATTACAACAAAGCTCATTTTAGGTACTGTACTTTATTTCTTCTGTTTTGTTGATGTTTAGTTAATATTAATGATATTTATTGTAATGCTTTAGGAAACTCCTTGGCAGGATATGGAAGTGTGGCCAGGTCTTCAAAACAAAACCAACCCAGTTATGTTAAGCTCTCTGAAGAGCCTTGCTCGGTCGACTAGAATCATCACTTCTGTGTGATACAAGAGGATCCCCTTCTTTCTGTTCTTCTGTCCGTTCAGGGTGCGCAAACACACAAACAAATATAACAGTGTATTTTATAGTTGTATATTTTCACACAGACAATAGTTGTTGATACTGTATGTGGACATGTGAAATGTCACTGCCCAAAAACCCTCTGTGTCATGAAGTGTAGTTTTTAGGAGTTTTATAGGTACACATAGATACTGCAAGACGTGCGAGACATCTGCATGTTCATGGAAATACTGCATTGCAACTTTAATTAAAAAAATAAATAAAATGATAGTTAGAGTTACATTTGTGAGCCCTCTGTTGGAATTGAGCCGGAGTCAGAGTCCTGCGGTGAAAGCAGAGCAACTCACTTGTTTATTACACAGATTTTGATATGCAGATATTAACACAGTGGCTTCCTCTTTCTGTTCTGCACGGCTCGCTCCGTTATAAGCGCTGGTATTTGGGTGTGTTGTGGTGCGTGTCAGAGCTTGATTTGTTCCTCCGGAGTCTGGTGTGATTACTCACTTGCTCGTGATGTGTTTGCTGTGTGTCGTTCATCATATCGCCGTGTCAGCGGCTCTAAATGATGCTGCTAAAGGTCAGAGTCTCGTCCCTCACCAGCGGTCAGCCGTGAGCGGGATTGTATTTGTGCACAGAAGTCAAGCTTTAAACTCTCAGATTAGGGTCTTATTAGGAGGTTATTTTCCTCATTTAGCGCAGAAAGTTTCAGCCTTGATGAAATAATGTACGTGGTTAATTCTCATATAATCAAGTGTACAACAGTTAAATTCCACTCTTAAATCATGCACTTTATATCTAATTAATCTGTGTGTGTGTTTGACAGCTCTCAGTGTTGTTGTGCTGCAGATGTACAGTGAATGATCGTCTGCTCCTCCTGCCATCAACTTCTAGACTCTCAATTAACTTGATTTAAAAACTCCGCTGTTGCCATGGAGATCAGAAAGTGTCGCTGTGGAGACAATAAGAGAGTTTAGTTTCACTCAGCCACTGGCCTTCTCTGGATGTGTTTCAATGAGCCGTGACAGACAGTCTTCTGAGCTTCATGTGCTCTACTCCTACCTACCTATCTATCTATCTATCTATCTATCTATCTATCTATCTATCTATCTATCTATCTATCATCTATCTATCTATCTATCATCTATCATCTATCATCTATCATCTATCTATCTATCTATCTATCTATCTATCTATCTATCTATCTATCTATCTATCTACCTACCTACCTATCTACCTATCTATCTATCTATCTATCTATCTATCTATCTATCTATCTATCTATCTATCTACCTATCTATCTATCTATCTATCTACCTATCTAATCTATCTATCCAATCTAAACACACACACACACACACACACAAATATATGCATAGAAATAGATAGCAAAACATTATTACAATTAAATCAAATAATTTTGTTATGTTATCAATGTATTTAATATCATTTTAATGTGTCCTTGATGAAAAGAAAAAATATAAATACCAACCCCAGACTTTTAAACCATAATCTGTTCATTTATATTATATATTATAAAAAAATCTCCATCTTTGAAGCTTTGATTCATTAACAAAGCCCATCTATGACTTTTAATTATGAACATCTCTGATGAGTTTTGATCTTTTTCTTGTTTTATTATATCCTGCTTGCTGTTTAATCTAATGGGGAATCTGTATGTTTTTTGTTGTTAATTAAACCTTTAAGTGACATGCAGGTATTATACAAAAGTTCCCGTTTAACCGGTGAGCATCGGGAAACACTAGAAAGATACGATGATCCCAACCGTTTGACTGATGCTGCAGAGAAAATAACCTCTGCCTCGTCCAGCACTGCGTTTACAATAACCAGCCACAACAGGGACTTTTCCCCAGCTTAGATCTGCTTAGGTGTGTGTGTGTGTGTGTACTACTCTGCCGTGATCTATAACTGCAGTGTGTCTCCGGATCTTCTTCAAATACTCTATTTTCCTCTCAGGCTCAGTGAGGATTCTGGGAAAGGCCTTCATTATTGTGCTGGTTTCAGTCAGTGCTCGTGTGCTTCTTCTGGAGCTGCTGTATAAATAGAGCCGAGTCCTCCACTGACCCCAGATCAGCGTCCACTCTCATGATGGGACAGAAGCGCGGATGAAGGTTTATACGCTCCTAATGAGAGCCTCATACAGACCAGCGCTCGTTCTGTTTAATCTGCCTTCATGGAGATCTGTGTGTGTGTGTGTGTGTCCTCGTGATAGATTATAGTTCAGCATTAGTTAAAGTGAGCATGTGAACGTCTTCCGGAAATCCAGAGTTCACAGCTGCATTTAAATCAGTGTTTCTCTGGTCTATTTTGTCTCTGTAACATGTCTTCCTTTAGACTAGTGGGAAAACGCATCCAAAATACACATTTAACTGTTTTATTTTTATCATTTTATCTGTGTGTGTAGATTTCAATTCCAGTCCATATCTTTAAAGAGCTTTTTTTTTTACTTATATACCACACTTTAGTTTTAATCCCTTTTATTTTCTGAAGGCGTCCACTGAGAGGTCTTGGTGCATATTCCCATTTATATACGCGTTATATTTAACATTTGATTTCTACACGCATGGTTAAAATGTGTTTGTTTTCTGTCTGATTCATGGAGTGATGAACCGAGGAATCCAGAATCCCCTCTGGAAAAACCTTTGTTTCAGCAAAGCATTTTGAGCATGACTTTATCTAATGTTCAGATTCCAGATTGAGTGCATATTCCATTATATAATGCCTCATTTGCATACTTAAACATAACTTTTCAGAAAGCTTGTGATACAGAAGTCTAGTGAAGATGAATCAGCTGCTGTTCACCTCCAGCATCTCTCCTCATTCAGAATGAGTTGTGTGTGTTTGACCTGCCGCTGCTGGATGAATGAGCCCAGCGCTTCACCTGAGGAGCTGTTACTATGGTAACGGAGGAGCTTTGCTGCCCACCTGTGCCTGACTTTCACTGCAGATTACCTGCCGTTCACCTGAACTCTTGTGTATGACGATATGAACATTAGCTTGCGAAGAAAGTCATCGTTTTCATTGTGACTCCTGTAGGTTTCCTTTCTTCTGAGTCGTTCAGCAGAATGTTCACGCTGCTCTTTGACAGCGAGTGAGCTCCAGGAATGAGTTCAGTACTGACTCTGTGTTTTATGTCTTGAAACTCTGTAAGGCTGCTTTGGAACAGTAAACATTTTGATGAGCACTAGACAAATAAACAAAGAAAGGCAGATGAAGACGAATCCTCAGGAGGAGCCGCGATCATCTGGTGAGACACGTTCACACACACACACACACACACACACACACACACACACACACACACACACACACACACACACACACACACAACTCATGCAGTGCCTCTTCTTAGTGTTATAGACAGACTGTTCTGACAAAATCACACCCGTTCACTTCATAAATTCACTCAGAACGTCGGCAGTGTATGGTTTATAAAGGTTTTGATAAAGTCTCTTCTGCTCACCAAAGCAGGAATACTGTAAATACAGTGAAAATCTGAATATTTCAATGTAAAGCAGCAGTTTTCTGTGTGAATCTGTGTTAGTGTAATGTATTTGTCTGTGATGTTCAGCTGTATTTTCAGCATCATTACTCCTGTCTTCAGTGTCACATCATTATCATATCCAACTTTACAGCTCGAGAATCATTTCTGATAATTATTAATATTGAAAACACCCCTATATATATATATTTTTTTTTTATTTATTTTATTTTTTTTTTGTGAAAAGGCAATACTTTTTATTTTTTCAAGATTAACAGATGAATAGAAAGTTCAAAAGTTTTATTTGAAATGTAAATTGTAAATGCCTTTGCTGCCACTTTTGATAAAATTGAGTCATCTTTGATGAATAAAATTAGTATTTTCTTAAATACTATCCCGTGAGCACTATTCATTTAATGCACTGATTCTGATGAGTTGATGGTGCATGCATACAGTATGTCAGGGGTTCACATTGCTTTCTGACTCTCTGTCGGTTTAATGTCTGTGGTGATGTTTTCTGTGATCACACAATCATTTAATCGAGCACTAGTTGAGTTCTCCTTAACCATCTCACGTGGTTCGAGCGGGTCAGTATGATGGTGATTCTGCTGAACTGTGTGACGCTGGGGATGTACCAGCCCTGTGAGAACATCGACTGCTCCTCCGAGCGCTGCCAGGTCCTGCAGGTGAGTGTGTGTGACTCAGTCAGCGTTTATACTTCTACATACCTCCAGCAGAAGCCTGGTAATGAGTCCTTTGCTTCGTTAATCAGCTCTTTCTGATCTCGTGAGGTTTCAGCACATTAACTAACCCGATAAGCGTGTGCTTCATATCTAATATTCAGATGATTCCAGATCATCAGCGTCATCGAGAGACTCATCATCAGAGCTTCATGTTAATTAGCTAATCATTAGACTCATTAGATGTCAATTGATTTAATTGCGTGGCTGATTTCTCTGTCTCTCAGGCCTTCGACGCCTTCATCTACATCTTCTTCGCGCTGGAGATGGTGGTGAAGATGGTGGCTCTGGGGATCTTTGGCCGGCGCTGTTATCTGGGAGACACCTGGAACAGACTCGACTTCTTCATCGTGATGGCTGGGTGACAACACATGCACACACACACACACACACACACACACACACACACACAGCTTTCAGATGGTAAGCATCACTCAACCTGTTCAGCGCTCAAACAAACCCATTACAGGAGTGCTGAGCGGATGATAGTAACTCTAGCTCTGTAGTTTCTCTGTTCAGAATGAAGGATGCTGTTAACACTGACAGACCTTTTGAAATCCATAAGACTGTGCTAGGATTCTATAATTGAGACATTTAGTATAAAACACACACCATCATACATTTTTTTGGAAAGAAATTGATACTTTTATTCATCAAGGACACATTAAATTGATCAAAGTGACAGTAAAGACATTTGAAATGTTGCAAACAATTTCTATTTCAAATAAATGCTGTTCTTTTGAGCTCTCTGTTCATCTGTTAATCCTGAGAAAAATAAAATGTAACCGTTTCCACAAAAATATTGAGCAGCACAACTGTGTTCAGCACTGATAATGAACAGAAATGTTTGTCGAGCAGTAAATCAGTAATCAATTTTGACCAAATAAATACAGCTTTGGTGAGCAGAAGGCACTTCATTCACAACCACAAACTTTTAAATGTTGTTTTTTACCGTGGTTTTACAGCATTAGTGTCACTCATTTAAACCTACATATGAGACACCGTTCTCTGAAATGCATTAATTACACTGATGTTTTTGGTATTGAGTGTGTGTGAGATCTGTTCATGTGTTTACTGAGTGTCAAACAGAAGACTCATCTCGGTCTCTTCTGTTACTCTGAATGTGTGTTTTATTTATGTCTAGGCTGTGTTCTGTATGATGGCAGATCTGCAGAGGACAGATGGAGATCTTTAATAAGCATCTGCTCAGACACGTGTGTGTGTGTGTGTGTGTGTGTGTCTGCATGTATGTTGCATGCATGTATGATCAGTCGTCAGAGATCATCAGACCAGCTGTGTGTGTTTGAAGAGCTTCAGAACAAACAGCGCTGAAGAAGAAATGAATAAAACACATGTGCTGTATTAGACTGTACAGATGAACTGTGTGTTTATACTGTGTGTGTGTGTGTAGGGTGGTGGAGTATTCACTGGACCTGCAGAACATCAACCTGACGGCTATCCGGACCGTCCGAGTCCTGCGGCCGCTCAAA
The DNA here is from genome assembly GCA_032359395.1 of Enteromius anoplus. Lineage (NCBI taxonomy): Eukaryota > Metazoa > Chordata > Actinopteri > Cypriniformes > Cyprinidae > Enteromius > Enteromius anoplus. The sequence continues at coordinate 846,187 of JAUMHG010000092.1, read as the reverse complement.
GCCATCAACAGAGTCCCCAGTGAGTCTGATCTTTGATCGTTTCTGCTTTGTGCGATCAAATCGGACTCGAGTGACGGTCTGATATAAACATTTTCCCTCGTGCAAAAGTTAAACAGAAACAGTGCAAAGTGTGTTAAAAACAGACCAATGAGCAGACGTTTCAGCCCATGCTCTCTTCAGTGCTCGAGGTAAGCACTTATATAGGCACAATTGCAAATTGTGGACGCTGATCTTTCTCGAAGAGAAGTCTCATGCCAAAAAAAAAAAGCCCCTTTACACAAAACATAAAAGATATATCTCTTCACATAAGCCTGCTGGGGTTAATGGACTGCACTCAAAAGTCCAAAAAGCTTCTTTATAACAATTTATCATGGTTACCACCTCTCTGGTGCAGGAGAACCTTCTCAATGCCCAGGGATTTAAAAAAAACAAAAAAAAATTTTTTTTAAGTTGCGTGAAATTGTTAAGTTACATTTTTATTATTCAGGTCTTGTCAATGCCATTCGGCCTGTAAAAGCTTTAGCACCAAAACAAAATTCACTGTACGTGTAAACCCCTGACATTAAAACAGACTTAAAAAAAAATAAATAAAATTGCATCTACAAATAAATCACTTAATGCCATTGTATGAACCATATTCTAATAATATTAGATGATAGAGATTAAACACAACACACAAGGTTTGCTTTAATGCCTGTATTGAGTCGAGGAGCCTTTCAGTATTAACAGGTTGAGTTTATGAAGGTTGGAAAGGACTTCAAAGGTGGAGCAGAAGACTGCGTAAGAGTTCACAGCACTTTACCACAAATATAACCCATTGAGGTTAAACAGCCTGAATCATTCCAGCAACGCTCGGCTGTAGGGGAAGAAAAAAAATAAAAATAAAATTCTGATGATAACAGCGGTGTTAGAAAATGAGCAAATCTATGCCATGATTTGTAAAAGTTTTGAAATGGCAAATAGTACAGTTTAGAGAGGGGAAAAAAAATATAATACACTCTTACAAGTCCAGCTGATCTCTCCACAATTCTCTCCATTAAGATTGTTCGGTTCATCAGAGCACCAGTTGGTGTAGTTATACTTAGTTCCATCACTCCACAACCACTCTCCCTCCTAAAGAGCAAAGACAGGGATCAAGAGTGCTCTTCTGTACTGCATTAGACAAGTTACACCTTCATTAGAAACATTTCTGTCTCTACAAACAAATGAAACTCAACTTACTTGTACAGCATCCTGAACGCCAATCCAGCATCGTGTAGAAGACGAAGGCAACAGACTCAGCAGAAAATCATTTTCCAGTGCATTGTGCACAGATGCAAGATTAGCATCTTTATCTATACAGCTTCTCTAAAAAAGGTAAAAAACACGCGCACACACGTCAATTACATTTTTAAAAGAAAATCTGCTCCGATTAGTTGCTCAGCACAGCTTTCTGAAGAGGAAAATTAAGAGGACGTTTTCCTTTCAAAATAATAAAATGGTCTTGAATACTTTACCTCTGCTGAGATCCAGTTAGACGACTGAGAGAAGAACTTGTAGCATCGGACTCCAAAATTTGTCCATCTTAACGGGCACGCTTTCAGTATGTCTGGTTGACCATGTACATTACCCATGAAGAACACCAGGAAAAGCAGCAGCAGACTCTCAGCATTCAGCATTCTCTTAAAAATTAATAAGCGGTAAAAGTTAGTTGCCTGTGCTCCTATAATATGCACATTGTATTCTCAATGCATTTCAAAGACAAAGTAACAAAGTTCTGTAACAACCTTCATTTCAGATGGTTGCCTTGAGAAAGAAGCCCTGTGTTTATATTTGACTTGATGCCAAGCGTGCAGAGATCGCGAGGACAACACAGTGTTATTTATATGTGTGCTTCTGCGTTAGCTTTATTCCTTTGACCTAGTTTTCATTAGTTGCCCTGATTATGTCATTCAGTTCACCTGTGTTCATTAGTCCTTCGTTTGCTCCTTGTTTTGTTCAGTCTGGATATTATTATGTGCTATCCCAGCTCCTAGATTCCTTGTGTTTTCTCTAGTGATAGAAAACTGAGGCTTTCATCAAATTGTGGTCAAATATGATTCATAACTCACAGCTTTTAACAGTGTTTTTTTAAACCCTGTCCCACAAGCTTCTCTGCTCTGCACGGTTTGTATGTCGGTCTTGTCAGAAGCACCCGGTTCAGGTCTTGTAGTCTGTACTAACAAACTGATGAGTAGACCAAAATCAGTCATATTGCTAATCATAGCACAAATTGTCTCATTTTCTAACACAATTTTTTCCCGTCCTACAGCGAAGTGTTGCTGGAATGATGCAGGCTGGTTAACCTCAGCGGGTTATGTTTGTGGTAAAGTCCTGTGAGATCACACACACAGTCAGTTTCTGAACTTATCTTTACAAAACCTTCTCAGCCATAATCTCTTGTCCATACTGAAGCAATCCTCGAATCAATAAAGCATTAAACCTTGTGTGTTCTGGCTCAATCATAATTCATATGTAATATTATAAGAATATGGTTTTATTAGAATGGCATTATGTGATGTACTTGTTTGTCTGTCTTACTACAGTATGTAGATGCAAAAAGAAAATGAGTATTTTTGTAATGCAATTCTCAGCCATTAATATCAGAAGTATATATATATAATAAAAACATATTTTTCTTTTGTTCTGGGAGGGATTAATTGCACAACAATAGCATCCAAAACACGTCTCAGCTCAGCTGACGAGTATCCATTGTGATGAAGCTTTGAACGCACTACTGAGTCATTCAGAGTCATGATGAACCAATGCAAATGAATCAAGTCATTCATAAACACAAACAGTGTGATTCTCTGCTGTATAGACACTGTTTTTATCACGAAAAAGAGTTGGGAATGTTTCTTTTGGGCTTTCTGGAACTGAGCGAGGTGTTTCTCCATCAGATGAACTCATACACATCTTTCCAGCACAACTGGAGTCTGTCAGAGGCTGTGATTTCACAGTCAAGTGTCTCAAACTCTCGCTGAAGTTTCTTCAGTCGGCTGGAGTGTGTCAGATGTGACTTGCTCGTTATTTAGATGCTTTTCCCTCCACCTGTGCTCTGGAAACACTCCATCTGACAGCAGAAACACATCTGAGTGAACGTGGAGCAGTTAGCGAGGAGATCAGAGGAGGAATGTCAGTCAGCAACGAGATTCTCACATCCTACACAAGTTCTGCTCCTGGAAAGTTCTTCTCTGAACGCGGCTCATCTGCTCTTTGTTTGCATGTGAAGTTGTGACTCAAGGAATGAGGTGGAAGAATTGATGGCGATGGAAATGCAGCTAAAATAGACAGTAATTCTCTTGTGATCCAGCGCTGATTTGGTCAGAGCTCTTTCAGGCTGATTGTCTGGTGAAGGTCAGATGTGTGTGTATCTGAGTGTCATGTTCTGTGTGTGTCAGGCATGAGGATCCTGGTGAATCTGCTGCTGGACACACTGCCGATGTTAGGAAACGTGCTGCTGCTCTGCTTCTTCGTCTTCTTCATCTTCGGCATCATCGGTGTGCAACTCTGGGCTGGACTTCTGCGTAACCGCTGCTATCCAGAGGAGAACTTCACCCTGTGAGTTCTGATCTAGTCCTACAGTAGTTCTGTGTCAGATTTTTTCTTGTTTAGTCAACCTGTCTCATCCTGTTAATGATAGTGTGATCTCATCTTTGTCATAGATGATATCAAAAAGTCATCATTTTCAATAACAAAATGAACTCTGAATGCACGGACACCTCTTTCTTCTCCAGTGCTGGTTTGTGATCGATGCTGAGTTTGTGCTGTTTATGATCACTCTCTGATCTCCAGCGGGGAGCTGCTGGCTCTGAAGGCTCTTCTGGGGTTTGAACCTCCAGTGCTGATGGTCGTGCTGATCTTTCCGCTCTTCAGAAGCATTTATTGAGCATCAAGAGGGTCTGAGACATTTGTGAAGCTGTCGTGATGTTCCCTCATTAGAGAGCAGTGCGGATCCTTCACTAGAGAGCACAAAGTGTCCAGCGTTACGGAGATGCTTCATTATTAATGACTGAGGAACAATAGCAGAGTCTGTCATCTGTTAGTTTCTCAAAAATAATTAAATTGGGAGCAATTGCTCATTGTCGATGGGTTACAAATAAATGAGAAAAAGCAAAATAGAGTTTGATGGCTTGTAAAAAATACTTCTGGCTCAATTCTCTCACACAATAGACAGAATCTTGTAATGCAACAGATTTTACTTTTGAATTATTAAGCACATCCAAATGCAACAGGTTATTAAAAAGAAAAGAAAAGGGTAGGGTTGAGGTAGTTTTTTTCCCATAAATGAAACGCATGCACAAACGAATCATTCACAAAAAGACCAATAGGTTGCGTTTAGAGAATAAGCTTGTCTGTTTTCTAAATGCATGTTATTGATTTTATTGTGAAGGATTCATGTGTGCGTAAATGAACATGAACTTTATTCTCATTCAGCTGTAAATAAATGCAACCATTGGGCATTAAGATATAAAAAACATCAACATCAAGTTTTTCTCTAAAGCTTTGAAACGGTGTGTGTTGAGAAAAACGGTTGCATGCAAAAATCCATTTGACTTGACTTTAATGATCCAAAAAATGGTAAAAAATGCTTTCATATTTCTTTCTGTTGGTTCCGGGGTGGAATGTGAGATTCCCGCTCCCTCTCTCTGTGGTTCCTCTAATGTTCTTCTGTGCGATGAGTGATGGCGCACAGCAGGGGCTGCTGGGAGAATTATGGCTCTGACCTTGTTATGTCACGTATGTGGCGGCTGTGATAATGGACGGTGTGTGTTTCAGCAGCGTTCACACACTCTCCAGAATAAACACTTCAGTGTTCCTGTGAAGTCAGACGCACCTGTAGTTCACGACACACAGGACCTGATGGAGACGGATGAAGACGTCTGTTGGACCAGAACAAAGGCAGCATAAAATGGAAATAAACGCCTGTTTATTTTCTGAATGCCTGCTATAGATCTTATAATGCAGGATTCCCCTTTTTTTTTGTAACACTTTTCCATAAGGATCTGTTTATTAACATTTATGAGTTACATTTTTAATATGAATACTCTACCAATGCAGAAGAAAAGATCTGTTGATGGTGTTTCATTGCAAAGTTTGTCTCAGCAGTGGATGCTCTGCAGTGAATGGGTGCCTTCACAATCAGCTGAAATTATGTCTTGAGAAGACCATGCATGTTTGTAAAAAAGCAAAAGGGTCACTTTTGGCTGAAAGCATCCTGTAATTCAGCTCTGTCGTGCATCTTGTTTGAGATGTATTGGAGAAGAACATACTTTATCTCAGTAGTGTTGTGTTCCCATGTTTCCCCTGGTCTCCTGTAGATCTCTAATCTCCCGTCTTATTTTTACACATCTGTGTCCCATCGCTCTTTAACCCATCTCACTGGAGAACAGCCGCTCAGAGCAGCTTTAATAATGACTGGCTGTCCTCTGAAATCCAGCAGAGATCACAAACAGAACCTGAACCCCGACGGAGCCGAGACTACTGCTCTAAAGTTTGGGTTTTGTAGGATTCTTTGAATGCTTTTGAAAGAAGTCGCTTTCGGGGCTGCATTTATTTGACACACTAAAAAAAATGAAATATTATTGCAATTTAAAGCAGCAGTTTTCTGTGTGAATATCTGTTAAAGTGTCATTTATATCTGTACATTTGTAGCATCATTATTCCAGTGTCATGATTCTTCAGAAATCATTCTAATACACTGATCTGTTGCTCAAGAAACATTTCTGATTATTATCAGTGTTAAAAACAATGGCGCTGCACTATATTTTTGAAAGCTGTAATACTTTTTATTTTAGTGGATTTAATGTTTATTTAAACCTGGCAATGACTGAAGTTTTAAGATTCTGACCCTAAAAACAATGATATTTTCTGACGTAAAATGCCGAACGCTTTATCTGTAGGTCAGCGGTAACTAACTGATGCTCAGCATCGTTTATTCATTTAGAGGATGCTTTTATTCAAAGTGACTCTCAGATGAACTGTTATTCTGATAATATCACTTGCAATGAATAATTCAGTATTAAATTAGAAAAGAACGCAAAATAGCGCTTTTGTAACGTTAGTGATGTCTTTGTCATGTTTAGTCAGTGTTATGCACTCTTGCTTTATAAAAATGCTCACTTAAAAAGTCTTACTGGCCCAAACTATTGCATGGCAGTGAATGTATGTAAGTGCAGAGGGTGTATGAAGCGCTGATCTGTTGTTTCGGAGCGTGTTGGTTGTTCCAGGTCTCTCTTGTCATCTGGTTATTCAGCGGCTGTGATAGATGAATCAACACTCCGCTTCTCTTTGATGCTGTTTGTCCTCTGTAATCTTCTGAAAAAATAATTTCATTTGCTCTCTGTGTTTGATCTGTGCGTTCGCACTGATGTGCTCTTTAGTTTATTAAAAGCGTCCGAGTGTCACCTTTATGATCACAGAAAGGAGCACCAACAAACCTCTGACCCTCTGAGCTCTGTTAAACCGTCTGTGTGTGTTTCTGTGCTTCAGGATGTTGGTCTTTATATGTCAGAGATATTCTCTAAATCAGTGTAAACACGTACTTGATGAAGACCACGGCTCTGTTCCAGAGACCAGTGAGCAGCTTCATTCTCATTAAATCAAAGGCTGTTCCAGAAATTACTGCAGTTTGGCTGTGAACAAGACAATCCCAAAATGCATTGCAGGGAGTTTGCTAAAAAAAATAGAAATGCAAATTCCTTATTTCATACAGTATATATAATATTTGAGTGTGCTGTGTATATATATGCTTTAATGTTAATGTCAATTAGCCAAAAATATTTTCTTCGTCAGTGTTTTTGTCTTGTTTTCCACACTGCAAAAAAATTATTTTCTAACTTTGTCTTATTTCCAGCCTAAATATCCAGAAATTCTTAAATAAAGAAGTAAACATTATTGTCTTGTTTTCAGAACAAAAGTCAAAATTAAGCAAGTTTTTCATCTTTTTTCAAATCTATAAAAAAGTAAATTTGTAAAAAAAAAAATCTTCCAAGCATTTCTTAAGCATAAATACATTCTGAAAACATTTTGATACATTTATTTTAGAAGGAATGTGTTATATATTTTATTTCACTTTTAAAGTAAATGTATGCAATTTAAGCTATTAAACCGTTACACGAACATAGTTGTGAAATATTTCCAAAGCATTGAGATTGCTATGATTATAACATTAAATAAAGGTAAACAATTCACTAAATTGTATTTAAAAAATTGTAAGAATGTAAAAATGTCTGGAAAGTTGGTTACTCTTTTTCTCTGCTTTAACTGCTTACAGTTTTTTTTTTCCTCAGAATTGTATACACAAGTCCTAGAATTGCACACACAACATGACATCTTTAGATATCTGTACTGAAAAACACCAGAACAATGCTATGAACGTAAGCCATCATTGGCAGTGTACAGTACGTAGGCAGTAAAGCATCAGATTAGGCTTCGGACACAAATCTATCGCCTCTTCCTCTCAGCTCAACAGGTGTAGCACTTCCTGCTCCGTACTACTCTCCCGATGAGGAGGATGAGAGGCCCTTCATCTGCTCTCTGCCGCAGGATAACGGCATCATGTCGTGCAGTGACATGCCGGCGCGGCGTGTGGCAGGTCATCAGTGCTGTCTGGACGTGGATGATCTCCTGCACCATCAGGCGCTGGGCCTCGTGACCGAGCCCTTCCTCAACGTCAGTGCCATCGTCCCCGGGCTCTGTGTCAACTGGAACCAATACTACACCCGCTGCCACACCGGACACAGAAACCCACACAAAGGAGCCATCAACTTCGACAACATCGGATACGCCTGGATCGTTATATTTCAGGTATCTGCTGAAGACTCATTTCCACCGTAGAAGCTGCAAAAGCAGTCATAGCTGATTGATGTTCTTTGTTTTTAATGTGAACTTATTGGAAGCAAACTTCATTTCCAGAGAACCGTTTAAAGTGTTTCCTGCAAATAATGGTGTGTTTAGGTTATTACTCTGGAGGGCTGGGTGGAAATCATGTATTACGTCATGGATGCTCACTCGTTCTACAACTTCATCTACTTTATTCTGCTGATTATAGTAAGTACACAAACTCACACAGATTTATGAGTCTGTTCTAAAAGAGCAGTATAGAGTGTTTTATCTGGCATCCTGATGATTCAGTGGATATTTGGCATTGGTCCTTTAGGCCTGTATAATGTTCTTTTACTTGTTTATTGATGCGTTTATCTTCCATATATGCATGTCCTGTAGACCAATGAAAGCTGTGGTATTCAATTAGCTTGATATCTCTAATGTGGACATCCCATAATAATCCTGCAGATCATTCTACCTGTTAGTAAAATAAGTGAGTGTTAAAGTGAGATATGTGAGTGGGCGTCAGAAGCAAAATAAATGTAGGTTAAATGACATTTTCTGTAGTCTGGTGCCTTTTACGGAATAAGCCGTCTTATTTCCAGGAATTATTAACATTAGAAAAATATATAATGAATAAAAAAACTCACATTTCTAGTGGTGGAGGTGGTAAAGTAGGTCCTTTTTTGAGTTCATGTCTGCCTTTTGGCGAAATCATTCTGCTCGCTTTTAACATTTCATATTATATCAGAAAGACTTTTTATTTATATAAAAAAATAAAAATGAACGAAATAATTGAAAAGTTGAAACAAAGTGTCGGGTACGGTTAGGTGTAGCAGCAGATCCGCTTCTAAGATGCTTCGCGGTGTCTCAGGAGAGCAGCATGCGCGAGTAAACAGTGAAAACATCTAATAGAGTTTGACGAGCGTGATTTCACCAAGTACAAGATGTTCCTGGAACCACATTCTAATCAACCAATCAGAATTGAGGAATAACTTTTCTATATCTGTTTTAGGGTTATGATTATAGTTAGGTGCTTCTACAACCTTGTTAATAAGCTATCATTTTAGGCATACTTTTTGAGTAGGGGTAGGTTTAAGGGAAAGGATTGGGATAAGTTTATATTTTTGGACAGTAATGTTGATCCAGGATCATGTCTTACTTGGCAAAATCACGGCGACCAATTTATATGTAGTGGTATGTAGTGGGTAATTACTTCTTTATCAGTCGGCTTTGCGTATATTAATAGTATTTTTTGTATGATTCAGCAGGTTGCATATTCAACAAAGTCATGACAGTCCACCTCTTGAGTAGCTAATCAAATTTGCATTTATTCAAAAATGTGAATGAATGCAAATATTCCCTAAACACATCCAGTACAGACAGTGATGTGGTCAGCACTACGGACCGTGACGCTGGCTTCCTGCCATGTTTTTATAATGCATGCGCGCCTGCAGACAGCGACAGATGAAATAATAATTTATCATGACTAATTTTAATCAGTGCATTATAACGAAAAAAACAATACCTTTAAATACTCACTTCAACCTTTGAAGAGAGTATTTGAGATTTAAAATGACATGAGTGAGTGTTTTTAGGATTGACTCAAAGTCCGTTCGCATCTCTGTAGTTAGATCAGTGTGCTCAACAATACATCTTTGACCTTTATTATGTATATTTAAATCATACTGTATTGTAAATAAAAAACAAATCATTTAAAAAAAAACTTTTTTTTCAATCTCCTCACATTCTTTCTTACCTGCCACAGTTACAGTAACACTATTGGGCCATTAGGGGAGGGGCCTTTGTCTCTTCAGGTGAGAATCACTGAATATTAATGGCCATTCTCACTCCCTCGTATACAGGCTTTCTGCCTCAAAACAAGTCTTTAAAAATATAAAACACTATTGCTTTCTGTGAATAAGAAAACTGAATGATTTTCACAACATTTTGAAGTAAATATTCTAGCCTAAAAGACTGGTTAAGTCTTATTCAGGACTAGTCAGTATGAGTTTTATGGCCTTATTTCAGATATTTTCAGATTTTAGTTCACCAAAACTTAATAACCATGTATACTATTTGTTTTTTAAAGAATGGAAACATGTACATCAATCTTGGTCACATATAATTTTAGCACAGTTTCTGCTGAATACAAAAACAATTACATGTTGGTCAGTAGGATGTTATACAGTAAGTAGCTGAAATAACCTCTCAGGCATCTCAGGGACCCCTAAAATCACCCCAGACCCCACGGGGTTATAGTGAGATGAGGGAGTGTTTGAAGTCAGATGGGTGAGTGTTTGCAGTGCTCTAAGATGAGTGAGTGTTTTTCTGAAATGAGTCAGTGTTTGAGATGAGTGAGTGTTTTGAAGTGAGTGTGAGTGTTTGCAGTGTGGAGTGTGCTTCTCTTTCTGAATCTTTGCATAACTCCACAGGTTGGCTCGTTCTTCATGATAAACCTGTGTTTGGTCGTCATAGCGACTCAGTTTTCAGAGACCAAACAGCGTGAGCATCAGCTGATGCAGGAGCAGCGAGCTGCCTGCCTGTCCTCCAGCACGCTGGCCTCTCTGGCCGAACCTGGTGACTGCTACGAGGAGATCTTCCAGCTCGTCTGCCACGTCCTCCGCAAGACGCGCCGACGCATCGCTGCCTTCTTCAGGACGCTCTTCTGCAAACCACCGGAGCAGATGCATGAGAAAACAAACATCAACAGAGGAGACAAGAGCCTACAACAACATGGTGAGGAGGAGAGTGAGGGGACTGGATGGGACAGAATGAATGGATGGATGCATGCAGCGCTGAGCTCTTCTCTCACTGCACTGCAGATGGAGCTGCACCTTCTGCCTCAGCAGCCAATCAGGAGACAGAGGAGGAGGCAGATGAGGAGACAGACGGGTGCAATAGGGTGCAGGGGGCGTGTCGGAGGCGGAGCCAAGAGCTGTGGATGGAGATGAGGGTCAAACTGTGGGGCATCGTGGAGAGTAAATACTTCAACAGAGGAATCATGGTGGCCATCCTCATCAACACCATCAGCATGGGCATAGAGCATCACGAGCAGGTCAAACACACACACACACACACACACACATGCACTCACAGACACAGTGTTTTTCTAAAGACGGAATGATATAAGCTAAAGCCCAACCTATTAACCAACTGGTGATTTGGTACTCTTCCAGTGATTCTTGAATGAGCTGAAGATCATGAGGATGAGTTGATGAGAACCTCTGTGTCTCATCGTTGTTTCTGTTCATTATTTCAGTTAATGATGTGTTTCACGTTCTCATTCTGTGTGTGTGTGTGTTCAGCCGGAGGAGCTCACTAATGTTCTGGAGATCTGTAACATCGTCTTCACCAGTATGTTTGCTCTGGAGATGATCCTCAAGCTCACAGCATTCGGCTGCTTTAATTACCTGCGCAATCCGTACAACATCTTTGATGGGATCATCGTGATCATCAGGTAATTATCAGTCAAACATCTGCTGATGCTTTTCTGTTACATTTAAAGTATTTTTAAGGGTTTAATGCACCTTAAGCTGTGCATACACAAAATTGGGGGTCGGTAAGAGTTTGTCATGTTTCTGAAAGAAGACTCTTCTGCTCACCATGGCTGCATTTATTTGATCAAAAATATAGTGGAGACACTGAAATATTACTTTAATTTGAAATAGCTGTTATATATGAATAATGTGATTGATTGCCGTCATCAAAGCTGAATATTCTGCATCATTACTCTTCTGTGTCACATGATCCTTACTTCACAAATCATTCTAATATACAGATTTGCTGCTCAATACCACACAGTCAACAAAACATTTTACTAGCCAAAATAAACCTAAACAAGGAACAGGGATATGCTAGAGATTATTATCACAGTTAAAAACCTTTGTGCTGCCCAATGTTTTTGTGGAGACCATGATCAAATAGATTTTTCAGGATTCACAGATCAATAAAAAGTTAAATAAATCTTTTATCGTCTTCAAATGCAGTTCTATCGTATAATGAGACGTGTGGGATAGAACGGTTTCACTGTGCTTCAACAAAACACCACTCAACACTTTGCTGCACCGAAGTGCTGTCATTAATGTCTGTCCTAATGTCAGCGTGTGTGAGATCGTGGGTCAGTCTGACGGCGGTCTCTCAGTGCTCCGAACCTTCCGCTTGCTGCGGGTCCTGAAGCTGGTCCGGTTCATGCCGGCGCTGCGCAGACAGCTGGTGGTCCTGATGAAGACCATGGACAATGTGGCCACATTCTGCATGCTGCTGATGCTCTTCATCTTCATCTTCAGGTGTGTGTCAGTTTGAGACTATGGTTTCAGACCACTGCAGTATTTTTGAATCACGCGTCTCTCTCTCTGTGTGTCTGCAGTATTTTAGGAATGCATATATTCGGCTGCAAGTTCAGTCTGAAGACGGACACTGGAGACACTGTCCCGGACAGAAAGAACTTTGACTCTCTGCTCTGGGCGATCGTCACTGTGTTTCAGGTGAAGAGAGAAAGAGAGAGAAGTCACACACACTCACACTTACATTAATGATTCAGCAGATGCTTTTATCCACAGCGACTTACAAATGATGACAATAGAAAAAATCTAAACCAACAAAAGAGCTATAATAAACAAGTGCTATGACAAGTCTCGGTTAGCCTAGGTTGTTATATCACCCATACGTCTGAAGTAATGAATTGAGGTAATGGGGTGCAGAGCCAGAGGTGGTTTTGTAGGCAGCCACTAATGCCTTGAACTTATGCAAGCAGCTATTGGAAGCCAGTGCAGACCGATGAACAGAGGTGTCACATGCGTTATTTTTGGCTCATTAAAAATTAATCTTGCTGCTGTGTTCTTGATTAGTTGTAGAGGTTTGATAGAACTGGCTGGAAGACCAAGAGAATAGTCAATAGTCCAGCCTGGACAGAACAAGAGCTTTAATAAGGAGTTTACAAACACACACACACACACACACATAAATCTCTCCTCATGTGTTTGCGTGAGTGTGTGCAGATCCTGACTCAGGAGGACTGGAACGTGGTTCTGTATAATGGCATGGCCTCCACGTCTCCTCTGGCGGCTCTGTACTTCGTGGCTCTGATGACGTTTGGGAACTACGTGCTGTTTAACCTGCTGGTGGCTATTCTGGTGGAGGGATTCCAGGCTGAGGTGAGTCATTTCAACCGCTTCAGTGCTTCATTGATTAGGCTGTCTGATTCAGTTTGATTCCCGGAGCCGCACATTGATTCTAAACAGTGAATGAATCAGAGTAGTTGAAATGAATTATTTCCATTTTAATACCGCTTGACTAGAGTGAGGTGAAGCAGTTCTTCAGTTCAATTTGTTAATGTTAGTTAATGCATTTGCTAAATTAGCTAGAACAAGTCGAACAGGGTTAATCACGACAAACAGTAACATCAAAGGATGAGACATGGGAATAATCCAGTAAGAGTAGCGTAGGTCGGCAACGGGAAATCCAATACAACAAAAGACAGGGTAACTCGGAAAAACACGGCTAGACACAAGGACAAAAATTAGATACACTCAACATTGACCAGTGAATTCACAAACAGACAACCAGAACGTAAATACACATAAGAATTAGGTCAGTGGGTGGAGACAACAGATGAGGGGGCGGAGACATGAATGAAACACCATGACAACAGATGAGGTGGGCGGAGACATGAGTACATTGATGAGAGTCCATGAATGATAACAGACACACACAGTTCATGGAACGCTGGAGTGTCATCCAGAGACTTGAGCTGACAATTCCAGCCTGATGGTTACACATATACATTTAGGATTAAAACAATATATTAGTAAATGTAAATATTTACATGACATAAAATTAGTATAATTGAGTTCTTTGTTAGTTCAAATGACTGTAATTAAGCAATGTTTGTGCAGCTCGTCACATTCATCCCCACCAGACTCTCTATTTCTGTGAACCTTTTTATAAAGGAAAATATAAAGGAAAATTTGTGCTGAAAAAGCTCTTTGACGTTGTGAAATGAGTGAGCCAGCTGTTGTTTGAGTGCTGTCCGGTCCTGTGTGTTTCAGGGTGATGCCAATCGCTCGTACTCTGACGATGATGATGAAGGATCTTCCTCTAATAGAAGTGAACAGCACAAAAACTCGCTCACGTTCTCCGGTATGATCCCTGCACATTTGCCACGAATAGATACAAGTTGGTGGGAAATAGATGTGCCGCTGAATCAAAATGTTATACTAACTTTAGTGTCCCATCAAACATATCCCATCAATGTGTCTGACTTGACTTATTAATAATGTGATATTGATTTGGACTCTTCTTCAAATCTATGCACACTGATTCCTGGAAATTATGAAAAGGCATTCTGATTGCAGGTCGGTGTTTTGAGAAGATGTTTTTGCAAACATCATATAGGAATCTACTCACACAGTGTTTTTGCTCTTGGTTGAGGTGATAAACAGACTTGAGAGGGCGAAATCTGTGCGTCTTTTGGTTTAGTCCTGTGGGATTGTTTGACACTTTGATGGACCGTTAATCCGCTGGTTTCTGTTGCCGTAAAGAGCAAAGAAGTCCACAGGGACTCATGAAAGAGACATTAGTGCCGTCTCCGGAGAGCTTCACGGCCTGTGTTAAAGGCCAGAGATCTGCTCTAGGCTTTGGATGACTGTTCTTTCTTTCCTCCAGATCCCAAGCTTTCGTCTCTCACTCCTAATGGGCATCTGGATCTGGCGCCGCTGGCAGAGGAGAAGACCAAGACTGGCTTCTCTGAAGAAAACCACCGGAGCAGAACCATCTGCCTGGGCAGGAGATCCTCGTCTCTGGTCAGTCAATGAAGAAATCAATGTGATCATGTAAGATGATCATTCGTTGTGTGTGTGTTTGTGTGTCCGTGGATGTAATGAGTCAAGGAAACATTAGTGCAGATTAATGTTTGGAATTAGAAAATCCCTCAAGCAGAGAGTCATCTGTGTGTGTGTGTGTTTGTGAGAGAACGAATTTCTCTTGATAATGTGCAACGGACCCTCAGCCAAGGCTTTTGGGGTTTCCATAGCAACCCCTCTTTTAATTGAAGCAGAGACGAGCGTGAGCCGCTTGGGTTAAATATAGGGTGTTGGGCTGTTGTTCTTAAAGTCACGTGTCGTCTGGAGATTGTGGTGGGAAAGAGTCTCTGGGAACACGGTAAAACCCGGTAAAACCCTGTGAACGCTCAGACAGGAACTGTTTGCACACTTCATACAGAATGAAATGTTTCTTGCTGCGTAAATCACTCATCCTGAAGGTTTCGAGTCACCGAACGTGACGTCTGAACTGTGACACTTTATTGACGCTCAGATGTGAACGCTGAGGCTTCGTGAGCGTCAGGTCAAAACGGGAGCTTGACGCCGGAGAACACAAGTTTCTATGGCAACTGCTTTTGCCGCTCACGCTGCTAAAAATGAGCGAGTGCAGTCAGCGAGATCAGAAACACCACGACTGCAATTAACACACGCACACACACCACTTGGTGAAGTTAACTCATCCGCAGCGCTTAAAGGCTCGTTAGGAGTCAGGCAACAGATTCACCAAACATTCAAGAATAAAATACTTTCTAGCTGGAACTTTTTCTTATTTTGTTTCTTAAGAAAAAAGTTATATAAGGTTACATAATATAATGTTCTTATAGTATCCATTATGATTGTTCATGTTTTTTTTGAAAAGAATATTCTTAAATGCCATATTAAAACACTTACCACTACTGCCTATGGATGTGCATGAGTAGGCACCAATGATTGATAACGCAAACAATGATCAATTGATGCATGATTATGCATGACAACGTTTTAAGAATTCAAATTTAATAATGATACAAAAACAAATGAAATAGGGAGCTTGTTTTTTATGTTAGCCTATACAATGGTGGCCAAAATGGTTAGAACACCTGACAGATATGAAAATATTGCCTTCAAAATATGACTTTATTGATGTTCTTGAAAAATGCAGATGGTTGCACCGGACACAACAAATATCAGATAAGTTCTACTGTTTTATACATACGGTTCAATATTTCCTGAGAATGTTTTCTATTTTTTTCCTAGTTTCCTGGGAACTTCAACATTAATGTTATCCCATGCCTTCTGGAACTCAAGCCGAAGCTTTCCTTTGAATGTACAATAGATCTGTCCAGTTTATTTTCCAACTCGCCCCAAATTTGCTTGATCTGGGCTTTGAGGGGCCAGTCCATGATTTCCAAGGTTTCAGCGGATTCATTAATTCATGTCATGGGTTTTGTAATGGCAAACATTAAACATTCTAACAATTTTGGCCACCAGTATAAATACCAAACAATCAGAAAAATACATTTTATTAACCTTTAGGATGTTTCATATTTGAGAACTACTTAAGAATTTAACCCTAACCCTAACCTCATAATGAAAATGTTGTCATTAATCACTTACCCTCATCTTGCTCCAAACCCGTGAAAACTTTGTTCATCCTCAGAATGCAATTTATGATATTTAGGATGAAAACCAGGAGACTTCTGATTGTCTCATTGATTACCAAACAATTTCGTCTTTCAAGGTGCAGGAAAGTATTAAAGATATTGTCTGAAAACTCCATGTGCCATCAGTGGTTTCCTTCATTCTCTGTAGCGCCAAAGTTCCCATTACCACCACTGGGGGCGTGCTCCTTCTCAGCCGTCCTGGAGCCGGCGGTGTAGCTGGAACAGCGCGGGTCGCTCCGCCCGTGGCCTGAGGACCGGAGGGGTCATCGGGGGGAGCTTACGGGTCCGCAGCGTTCACTCGCACCCGGCCGAACACGAGTCTCTCCTGCCCCAGCCACCCTTCCTCTCCCGCAGACACCGCCGAGCTCTCTCACTCGAGCTGCCCGAACTCCTGCAGCGCCCCCCGCTGCTCCGGAAGAAGAGCGTGTCTGTTGAACACCAGGACTGCAATGGAAAGGGCCCTGGCCCTCAGGGGACACTACTGGGAGAGGTTTATCCACAGCTCAATGCACGCAAAGACAAGAAGGACCTAGAGGAAGACACCGAATATGTGAGTGCAGAACATCTTTCTGAAACGGCTAGAAGTGTTTCTTATAAATGAGATCTTAATATTGACAATGAGCAAGTGCTCCTCTTCACTACAGATAAATGGAAGGATTGATAGATAGTAGACAGTTGGATGGGCAGAGAGATGGATGGATGGTTGGTCAATAAGTGGATAGACAGGAGTATATGCAGATACATGTATAGATAAATAGATAGGTGGATAGATAGGCAGATAGTTGGATATGGCATGTAGATAGACAGACAGACAGATAGAGTTACATATATATAATACATATACAGAATGGATGGACAGTTGGATGGATAGGCAGATAGATTGATAGACACATATACTAGCTGGATAGATGTATAGACAGACATAGATAGGTAAGTAGATAGGCAGACATATGATAGATAATAAACCTATAGATGAATAGACAGTTGAATAGATGGATAGACAGATGTTTAGTTGGACAGGCAATATATATGCATAGGCAGTTGGATACGGTAGATACGTAGAAAGATGGGTAGGTACTAGGCATAAATTCGTAGATAGACGGATACACAGACGTATAGTTGGATAGATAAATATAAACAAGTAAGTAGATAAACATTTAGATCTATAGACAGGTGGATAGATAGGCTGATAGACGTATAGTTGGTTAGAGAGGTGGATAGACAGATGTGCTGTTGCCTTCAGCGGTCTGTAAGTGTTCAGTTCTCTCTGCTGTTGAATCCTTTATGCTAATTTCAGATGATTTTCTCTGCAGCACATGAAAAGTGGGATAAAGTTACACATTCTCTCTGAGCCTGACGATCTCTCACCGTTTTAAAGGTCCTTCAGGAAGCTCTTCCTCTCAGTGAAGTGATTTAAAAACGCTATTGTGAATCAGTTTGAGCGTATCATTAGAGTGATTCTCTGCTGAGCGGCACATCGTCACGTCTGACAGACGACTGAGGAGAAACTCGGCTCATTTTAGCATTTAATAAACGTCTCGTAAGTGAAATACAGCAGCAGTAGATTCACAAACGTGTGTTTGTATGCGGAGGATAAACAACATGAAGAAGCTCATTATAAACAATGACAGCAAACACAATAGCCAAACTCCGCTGGGTCACAGCAGCTGTCCGCTCATATGAATATGGATGTCATACGGATGCGTTAATCCTCATATTTTACTCCGTTTATCGGAAACGTCTCCCAGGGAAAATTTAACTGTTATTCAGAATAAATTGGAAATAGTTGCCTTTATCTCAGATAACCAGAGTCCTGTGTGTGTGTGTGTGTGTGTGTGTGTCGCAGAGCCTCTGCTTCCGTATCCAGAAGATGATGGAGGTGTATCGTCCAGTCTGGTGTGAGAAGAGAGAGGATTGGTCCATTTATTTATTCTCCCCTCAGAACAAGTATGTACTCACATACACTCTCATTCTGTTCAAATCTATGTTCAGTCAATCTGATTGAGAGATTACCATCTGATGTGTTCAAGATGTTTACATAGAACAATGCAAAATCAGTTTTGCATCAACAATACTAACATGAAGAAATCTCTACAGCCTCTTCATTTCAAAATTCATGTTAACTCTTTCCACACTTACATTTTTAAAGATTTTCACAAAAATACCATGGCCCCCAGAATATTTTGTTTTAAGAATTTTTGAAAATACAATACTACACTCTTTAAAAAATTGTGTTATTAATTTCAAGTTTTATCCAAAATTCAAGCATTCTTTTTTCAATCAAAATGTAATGGAGATAGGTTTCATAAAAAATTAAAACAAATTGATTAAAAATCAGATAATTTTTTTTTTCTACTTTCAAATAAAACACCTTATGTCCAGTGCTATTATCAAAGTAAAGGAGCTGTAGATGGCTTCCATCAGTATTCCTTAAGCTTGCACAGGCATTTACCACTTTCTGGATCAATATTTCACTCAACATTTGGCAGTTTTCATTTTTATGTGCTAGTGTTGATCATCACATTATTTTTCATATGTAAATGCTTACATATTAGATTGCTCTTTACTTCTTCTTCCTGGTCTGTGTTTTTGATCGGCACTTTCTAATCTAGACCTACTGTAGGAGATGCATAATTGTGCGAGATGAAAATTAATTGTTAATAAGCTTAGAGAACTCTTAGAAAATGATTTAATTTATGTACAGTTTGTTAGTGTAACGCTTTAATCTGGTGTAAAATATAGTGAATGCAGTCACTGCTGTATTGTGTCCAGACGCCCTTCAGACAGTTCTGTATATCGACTGAATGACTCCTGCTCTGGTCTGATCGCTTCAGACTCCTGCTGGTCTGCTGAGCTCCTCAGCATCTAATTTGGTTGAGTCTTGTGTGTATCGCCCCATCATTGTGGATTTCCTTGTGTGGTCTGTCAGATGTTCTTCATCAGAATCAGAGTTTAAATGAGTCTCACAGATCTGATTAGAGTCCTGCTGATAGCGGGAGGAGTCCTTCCTAGATGCCTGCCTTACATGACAAAAAACACATGTGAGGTTACTCAGAGACCGCAGAAGCACAAACATGTGACCCATGAGAATTTCACAGCGTGTGATCAGTTCAGCACTCATATAAGCATATCACAAAGTGAAGATTAAAGAGATGCTTTGGGCGAAAAACTTGTGACACGTGAGCAGCCCCGGCAAACCATTAGTGGTACTGCACACGGGTTTAGAGGAACATCTACAGTGGAGTCACGCTGGAAATCTGCTATTCAAGTTTACTTTAATGGATTACTTTTTCAAAAAAAATGTTACTAACCAGATAATCCCAATTTTATATTGATCATCACATTGCAAGTATGAAATGCACATTTTTAAAGCGATTTCAAGTTTTCCTTTCTCTTTGGAGTGTTACAAGCTGTGAGTGCATAGATAAGATCCTTTAAGCTGCAAAGATTAAAGTTTCAGACTTTGTCCACAACCCTCTGAAAGTGGGTTTATTTTCAAACTCCGCCCAAATGTTTCCACAAAGAAAGAAGGCGGAGCTATTATTCTGTCTGTAGTGTTGCTGCGGTGCCATGTTCTGGAGACGCTGTGTGTCGTTGTAAAAGTCAAACTACTTCCAAAAGAGGACACGACTAGAAATCAGTGTTCAGTTGTGTTTCCAACACTGTTCCAGAACAGTTGAACACAAATATTGGAGTGTGTTCAGCACATTTACAGAGGACTGGTTCCTGAAGCTGACAGAGCAGTCTATGCTGGCTGTGCACAGAGACTAGAAAGAGGGGCAATTCTACCTCTGCAAGAACAGTCTGCTTCTGCCTCCTGTAAGTTTTCATTTAAAGGATTTGCAGCTGACTGTTCAAACTTGTGAAGCAGTGAAGGGTAGAGCTTGTTATTTGTCATTTTTCTGATCACAAATGCAGACATGGTGTTATGTTTATGTGACGATGCAATGCAACGTGTAAAAAGACGACAACTAATTATGAGATTCAGTAATTATGTCTCCACTGGATCAACAAATGCCTCGTTTATGAGGGGTTTTATCATTTTTGTATCATCACGCCTGGGACATGGGGTGTAATGTTTTGTTACATGCTTGAGGAATTTGACAATCATAACGCCAGTCAGAGCTCAAAATCCACGTGTTTCAGGAAGGCGGGGCTTAGAGGATAAACAATAATGTACCGTATGCTGAATAAAATGTGTTGCACACTACATACACAAAATATTGCAAAAAGTTTGGACACAGTGTGCAATGACCTTAACTGTCTCTGTGTCGGTCTCTGCAGGTTTCGTCTGCTGTGTCAGACGGTCATCGCTCATAAGCTCTTTGACTATGTGGTTCTGGCTTTCATCTTTCTCAACTGCATCACAGTGGCTTTGGAGAGACCCAGAATCCATCAGGGCAGTCTGGTACGTTCCTCGTTCTCTTTCAGTCTCGTCTGGCAGGAGTGACACAGTGATTTGCAGCTCCGCATGAATACTGTCACATCAGCGCCTGAGCTTCACTCGAGAGAACCCAACAGGAAACTCCAGCTGAACGATCTAGCAGATCTGAGCATCAGACAAGATCACATCCTACAATCAGACAGATATCAAACGAAATCTTGTTTTATGCAATGTTTTCACAAAATGTGTTGAACGTATTAAACTGAAAATGTTTATTACTCACTGAAAGCAGTCATACACCCTAGCAGTGTTGGGGAAAGTTACTCTTAAAAGTAACCCATTACAATATTCCTAGTATGGGAAACCAGAAGTCACGTCGATCCGTCCTTAGCAACCAACACTCCACCATGTACAGTAACAAAGTACCAAACACCCTAGTATCAACTTTTCATTACCTTAACAACCATCAGAAGACCCTCGCAAACAATAAACAACCAACAGAAAAAAACTATGTATCAACAATATATAACACCCTAGTAACCCCAGAACACTCTAGCACGTGCTGTAGCGTCTCAGCCGTGTGAATGTGACATTTCCAGCAGGATAATCACAGGATATCTCACCTTGCTGTAAAAGTCACGCGTCTCATTGCTAGCGCTGCTGTATCATTAGCTCTCTCTTCTGTTTCTATTCACCGCTTGACCATCTGTCTCTCTTCTCCCATCAGGAGCGAGTATTCCTCACCATCTCCAACTATGTTTTCACCGCCATCTTTGTGGCTGAGATGACCGTCAAGGTAAGGCTCACCTGAGCACCTCACCTTTTCTTCCGCTGATCTCTACATCAGCCTTCACTGACAGTCTTACTGGTTTTTATATATCACCCTCGGTAAATCTGAGCAAAGGTGGCTGTGATAATAAATCAGCATTGTTTATCCTTTTGTTATCCTTTTTCTTGAATTCATGTTAGCCACAATTATTGCTACATCCTTTTCCCAAGATAACAGCTCTGAGTTTTCTGCTGTAATGCCTGAAGAGTTTGGAGAACACCTGATAAAAGAAAATAATCGCTCCAGACCCTTTAGATTACCAGCTCCATGATGATGCTTCTACTCTTTAGTTCACCTCACTCTGGGTTCAGGTCAGAGGACTGGGAGAGACATGACAAAAGCTTCAGTTTGTGCTCAGTGACTAGTTCTTGTGTTTATTATGATGTTTGTGTTTGGATTATTGTCCCAGTGGAAGACCCAACCATGGCCCTTTATAAGATTTCAAGAGTTCACATTTCCTAGTAATAGAAAATCGAGCGAATTTGGTGAGCTGTCTGGGGAGCGAGCCGGGAGAACGGTGGACTCCGAACCCTATAGGGGAAATTACCCGAGCGAGGGTGAGGGTTCAGTGTTCGGCTCGTTAACTGTCTGCCCCCCGGGATGGAAAAGTATGGAGAAGGCGGAGAAGGGGAGGAGGAGGGATGCGTTCAAAGCGAGATGCGGGAACATGGAATTGGGGCGAATTTATAGTAAGGGGAAAGCGATATGATTGGAAGAGATTGATTAGGGAACCGGCTGCCAGCCGTGTATGATTACTGCGTTCACGATCCTCTCGAAACCATGTTATTTGCAAAACATAAACTTTCTAACAGAGTCAGTGAATTATTGATTTGTTATCTGCTGGTATTTGACAGAATCCATGATGCCATGTGTCTAAACAAGATGTCCAGGACCTCCAGCAGAAATATAGACCCACAACATCAAGAACACAGCAGTATTCTTCCCTGTGTTCACCAAACCCATCTTGAGTGATTGCTGCCAGCTCCTCCTCAGGGTCCATCAGGGGAGCACTCAGGGTTAGGATCTGGCCTTTGTCCTTAGCCCTGTCAAGCCCTCGGCAGCCCCCCTAACCCTGAGTATTCTCCCTGGTCAGCACACCAAACAAGCTTCGCTTACCTGAAGTTATTACCAGCAAGGACGAACTCGTACATTTTCTTCAATTCTAGGGGTGCCAATAATTGTGGTCAAGAAGTATTGGAGAAAAAACATTTATTTTATTACAAGAATTTCTCCCTATTTTCAATTGTTTTAATTCAATGATTGTGTGAATTTTTTTAATGAAAGATCAAAAGGATAAAAAATGCAGATTTATTTTCATAGTCACCTTTGCTCAGATTTACCAAGGGTGGCAAATAAATGCTATCACTATTTATTTTAAAATGCATTATTTTAACAGACTGCTGCAGCAATCAAAATAAGTCTTGGTGGTCAGTGAAACAGAACTGATTCTGTTGTGTCAACTGTTGTTTCCGTAGAAAACATAATCTGACTGTGTTTAACTGAATATTCACCCACACACACACTCGTGTAGTGTGTCCATGTTTTCTGGGGTCTCTCTCTTCATAGGTGTAATGGTGTTTCTACTGTAC
>JAUMHG010000092.1:799152-822976 GCA_032359395.1 Enteromius anoplus | reverse complement strand
GTAGGGTCAGTGTAGGACAATACCACATACAGTCTGTACAGTAGAAACACCATTACACCTATGAAGAGAGAGACCCCTGGAAACATGGACTACATGTGTGTGTGTGGAATCTGTTTTCTGTCTGTCACATTCCTCAGCTCCTGCTCTGGCCTTTTCGAGTCGCTCTGTAAATGATCCTGAAGATCCTGTAACTCAGATCTGAACTCGTATGTAAAGCAAAGCAGGGCAAAAGCATTGCTAAATGATTCTCTGAATGAGTTCTCTAACAGATGTGAAATCACACACTGGGCTCTTTCTCATCTGATCAATATATATTTCAGATTGTTTTCACAGGGATTTTGTCATCAGTTCTTTAATTTTAGCTATATATAGAGTCTTTTGTAGTCACACACAGTACACAATACCAGAGTAGTGAAACTACAATTAGTTAAGTTATTACACCCATCTAATTAATATCAGAGTATAAATACAGTCTCTGACTTCCATTGTTAACTCTTTCTTCATCCCTCCTCCTCTCCATCTCCTCCATGTACAAGTAGTTGGAGTTGCACACAATCTCCTACAAGTAATTTGGTGATAAAGCCAACTTTCGACTTTTTGCATGCATTGATTTATTAGTATTTCAAGAATGCTCTGTTAAAGAAATATCATATTTTGGTATTGCTGGCTCCTTGGTTGCATAAGTCTTGCTCTTTTTTTTTTCTTTCTTTCTCTTGATGCATCTATTAACTTTACTATAAACAATTCAGAATTAAAAAATATATATATGCTCATTTTAATATTAATACCTTCTTAATTAACTATGAATTTGTAACTTCCTAAATTAAGAGCTATATTTAGAATTTTAAAGGTTTTTATTTATTCATTTTTTATTTTCAACCGTCACACTTCATTTCTGACAGTTTTGAAGCTGCAGCTTGATCGTGACCGAAAGAGAACCTTCTTGAACCCCAAGAACACTCAGAAGAACAGCCAGTCTGTCAGTGGATTTATTTGACAATCTTTGGTACATTCAGTGGAGTGAGGAACCACAGGAGAACATCACCGTCCTGCTCAGTTGACCTTAATGCTGGAGATCTTCACGTCTCCTGTCACGTGCACGTGTTTGAAAACGTCATCACCGAAGCGGTTCGGGAAGCTCATCATGGTGCCTTCTGGGAGCTTGATGTAGAAGGTGTCGTTGTTGAAGCTGATGGTCAGCTGTGGGTCAGATTCACACACTCATAAACATCTAAACGTCACTGTATCAGATCAACTGTGTGTATGATGTCAGTCTTTTAACTGGTGTAGAGAATCACAGTAACTAGCACTAACTAACCACAAACACACACGACGCAGTCTTCAGTACTGCTGCTGAACTTTAGATTCATTAGAATAGAGAGTGACAGAGTTAGAGAGTCAAATAAAGATGATAGAGATGTGTTTTTAGTCGATTATCTCTCTCTCTTAAACAAGGGTGGGCAACGTAGTTCCTTGAGGGCCAATTTCAAGACAAAATTAGTTTTTTATTCCTCGAACCTTAGTTAATTTCCCAGAATTTGGACTTTTTTCCTCAATTGTGAGGGGAATTAAGATACAAACTGTTTTGTGCGAAAAAACATTGCAGCTTCTTTTTTATTTTTATTACATGGTATGGGGAAAAGAGAAATGTTGTTAGTGTAATTGTGAGAAAAAGGTCAGAATACAGTTTTTCTCTGAATTCTGCCACGAGATAAAATAAATAAATAAAACAAAATAAAAAAGCTTATTGCAACTTTTCAGTTTATATCAAGTTTATATCTTGCAATTCTCACTTTTTTCCTCGAAATTAAACCAAATGGCAAGAAAATGTTCAGGATTGTGGCATTGGTACATCTTTATTCATAGTAAATGTCATGAGACTCGTGATCTAATGCAGTGACATCTCTAAACGTCAGTCTGGGGACAGAGTACATGAGAAGCTGTTGTGAGCGAGTGATTCCTCCTCAAAGCTCTCAGCGGTGGGCGGTTTATTGTTCCAGTGGTTAATATGTGCAAAGGGTGACGCTTTATGACTCAGTGTGTCATGAGTTACTGTAATCTGTCAAAAGACTAGCTGGGCAACTAACCCAGATACAGACTCACCGGAGAACTGGTCAAAGAGCACAGATAAAGAGACAGAATGAAGCCTCATCTAAAGCTCAATACATGTGTGTGGAGACCAGAGTTAGACTTTCTAAATGTCAAGAATCCAGAAACATTAAAGTAAAGCATCTTGTGAAGCACAAAAAAGGTCAAATAAGGAGAACATGTGATTCTTAAATTAGTTTAACTTTTCTTGCAGTGTGGATGAGGTCAGAGGTCACCGGCGCTCACCTTGAACTCTGCGCCCTGTTGGAAAGGGAAGCAGGGCTCCCGATGTTCGTCTCCCCAGCCGCCCTGGTTAGAGTTGCACACGATGACATTGCTGCTAAAGCGAGGGTTGAAGTGAAGAGCGATAGCATCGGCGTCGTGACCGATGTTGATGGAGAACCTGAGGACAGACAGAGACGCTGTGACACATGCATGGACAGATTCTTGCTTTCTAAATGAAAAAAAAAAAACATTTACATTTACATTTCTCGCATGCTATTTGTAACTATTTTTCCTCATGTTATATGTATGTTAAATTTTTTTTTGTACCACATTTTAGCTATATCACACCATAAGATAATTTTTTTTATGAACTTACCATATATTTGTGTATTTATAAATATATTTATAGAAATATGTTTATGTATGTATGTATGTATATCAAAATATCACTAAAACTGTAACTAAATTTTATTGTTAATACTATTAATTAAGTTAATGTGAAAGCATACAATAAAAGATGAAATATTCAAACAACACCAAAACAAAAAATGATACTAATGTTTCGATGGTAGTACAAAATATACATACAGTTACTTAAAAAACAAAATCTAGTAAGCTGAAGTGCTTTTGTCTGTATAGTGATCACCTGGACTGATTTTATCTCACAAGCAGATATAAAAACAGACTGAACGGTTACTTAAATCCTTGAACAGTATACATACGCTTCACAGCCTGGTTTAATCTTTCCAGAGACCTTCATCTCCATCCCGATCTTAAAGCTCATGTCCTTTATAGTGAACACCTGAGAGAGACGGAGGAAAACATGTGAACAATTCAAGCCTTTCAAATTTTCAGTTTGAAAGCACAATATGACATGACATGGATACAGTTGTGAGGGGGTCTTTTATTCTTCAGTGATGATGCATTACGGTTTAACCTGCTGTTCTGTCAATAAGAGGAACAGTTGTTGGACAGAATGTGTTATCAGAGCAACCGAACCCAATGTTAATGATAAACCGCTGATAATAAAGTCATAAAGAGGTGAACAGGAAGATCCAGAGAGCAAACATTGATCTAAAGATATACAGACCCTGAGTGAGGTGAATGCTGAAGACTGAAGAAAGTCAAACATCAGTTTGATCTGCATCATGCTACTATTTCAAGATGTTATTCAATAGTCTAGATGGCTACAATATGTGTATATAAAAATGGAGATGAGCAGGTGAATATTACTCTGATGATGATCAGCCTCATGTGTGTGATGAAGTTTGTTTGTTTGTATGCGTGGGGAAAATCATATATTTAAGTGTTTGTGGCTGTTTTCTAAATCATGGTATTAGCATGTACTGATATTTTCTGGGTTAGTTAATAATAATTAGTAAGTCAAAAATGTAAAAAGTAAAAGTGCTTAAAAAGTTCTTCACAGTGATGATAGAGGAACCATTCAGACAGAACCATCTCTTTTCTACCTTTTTATAATCTGAAGAACCTGCTTTTGCCACAAATAAACAGAAAGGTTCTTCAGATGTTAAGGTTCTTCATGAAAGCATTTATAAAAAGGGTCTTCAATTAAATCGTGAAGCACCTTTATTTTTAAGTCTTTAAAATGAAGCTCATTCTGGATTATTTCATACAGTTTCTTAATAACATAACAATTCAACTGAATAATAATTTCTTAATTCATGTTGAAATCACATTGTTGCTGTGGTGTGATTTTCCAGAAGAAACAGCGATTTCATCAGCTGTTGGTTAAACACAACGAACAGCTCACTGCGGGTCACAAACACTCTGAGCCACTGTGACACTTACAGAATAGAATAGAATAGAATAGAATAGAATAGAATAGTTAGGACAGTGAAAGGAAGTGATGTCACTCACCATCTTGTTGAGTTGGTGGAGCTGCAGCTGTGTGACTCCTTCACTTGCCGCTCCTTATTATAAACCCAAGGAGGGGTTCTATTGGCTGACACTCCAGCCAATAGGAGAAGAGCAGAGCGGTGAGGCTGAGCCAATCACACTTACTGAACGTATCTATCTTATCTGATGTAACTTATCTCTTTGACATTCCATCTTTCATTAAACACACAGAACTGCTCGACACCTCTCACATCTCTTTAAAGAGCTTATTTAAAAAAAAATGATATATAAATATATATATATATATTTGTGAGGATCAGCGCAATAAAATGCAATTTTTGATTCAGCTATTCAGTCCCAATTTTTTTTTAGGTGATTATCCAGTATGTATTTGCATCAAGTTACGAGTAAGGTTAGGGACTGTTTTGGTGGGATGGGTGGGTTTAAGAGTCCGTTAAGGTTGGGTCAGCAGTATAATTATAATAATGTAATTACAGAAATGAACGATTTAGTTATTTTTAAAAATATAAGTGCAATGTAAAAAAACAGGTAAGTGCATTGTATAATATAAAGCAGGACCAGAATCTGCAGCTGTTTATTGGATTGGTAGTTGACCTGTCATAATCCATCTCTAGTTATATCTGACAACATAGTAAATATTAATTGCATGTACATTTCCAATTCCATTTGTCACATTGCAGAGCTATTCATACTGAACCAGTGAAGACAAAAATGATTAGATGATGACAGTCTGATCGTTGTTTTTCTGTTGTGAGTAGTTTTGTTGAGTTCGTGGTTGTTTGATTGCAGAGGATGTTCAGTGAATGGTCAGTCACGCGGATCGGTCATTCAGTCGGACATAATGGAAACTTTCACACAGAACAGCAGCGCTCTGGATATGAAGAAGACTCGGGACTGTCTGAGAGAATGAACATGATCTGTGAAAGCTCAGTGTGACTGATTGAACTCAAAGAATCTGTCTTCATCATCATCATCATCTGACTGAATGTCCAACAGACAGGTGTGTTTATAGATTAGTTATACTGTATATGTAAGACACAACCACTACTGTAGATTTTGTGTCATTTTGTAGTATTTGAGGAATTACTTGCGGATGGATTATTAAAGAATGTGTGCTGAATTAAAATGAAGCAAATGAGTGTGACACATTAGTAACACATACAGTGCCCTCCACTAATATTGGCACTCTTGGAAAATCAGAGCAAAGGCGGCTGTGAAAATAAATCTGCGTTGTTTATCCTTTTGAGCTTTCATTCAAAGAATTCTAACAAATTCTAACCTATCATTGAAGTAAAACAATTGAAAATGGGGAGAAAAACTCACGATGAAATAAACGATTTTCCTCCAATACATGTTAGCCACAATTATTGCTACATCCTTTTCCCAATATAACAGCTCTGAGTTTTCTGCTGTAATGCCTGAAGAGTTTGGAGAACACCTGATAAAAGAAAATAATCGCTCCAGACCCTTTAGATTACCAGCTCCATGATGATGCTTCTACTCTTTAGTTCACCTCACTCTGGGTTCAGGTCAGAGGACTGGGAGAGACATGACAAAAGCTTCAGTTTGTGCTCAGTGACTAGTTCTTGTGTTTATTATGATGTTTGTGTTTGGATTATTGTCCCAGTGGAAGACCCAACCATGGCCCTTTATAAGATTTCTAACAGAGTCAGTGAATTATTGATTTGCTATCTGCTGGTATTTGACGGAATCCATGATGCCATGTGTCTAAACAAGATGTCCAGGACCTCCAGCAGAAATATAGACCCACAACATCAAGAACACAGCAGTATTCTTCCCTGTGTTCACCAAACCCATCTTGAGTGATTGCTGCTGAAAAACAAGTTTCATCTGATCATAGAAGCCAGTCCCATTTGTAGTTCCAGTCCTGTCTGACAACTGAACATGCTGGAGATGTTTTTGGATGAGCGAGGAGAATGTTTCTTAAACCCTCCTGAACAACTTGTGCTGATGTAGGAGCTGTTTGACTATTTTTTAAAAGGTTTTCTGACCCTGAGACTCAACTATTTTCTGCAGTTCTCCAGCTGTGGTCCTTGAAGAGTCTTTATCTACTCCTCGTGGTGTATTAGGATGACAGAGACACATGTCCTCTTCCAGACAGCTTCCTAACATTTTATGTTGATTGGAAACTCTTCATTATATCCCCGATGGTGGAAAGGGTCATTTCACTGCTCTAGCTCTTTTCTTAAAGCCACTTCACTAATTTGTGAAGCTTGATTATCTTTTGCTGCACATCATAAATATATTCTTTGGTTTGTCTCATTGTGTTGATGATGAAGGGGTTTTGGGCTTTGCTTTCCCTCCCATATATATTTCTATGAAACAAGAAACCAGGGCTGGATGTTTTCCTGTTCGTAATCACACTAGAGTGCTCAAAATTCTGAATATGAATGGGAATATCCTTCAGAGATCATTTACTCATAAAAAAGTCTATATGGGTGCCAATAATTGCAGCCAACAAGTATTGGAGAAAAACATTTATTTCACAATGAGATTTTCTCCCTATTTCAATTATTTTAATTCAGTGATAGGATAGAATTTAGTAAATTTTTTGAACAAAAGTTCAAAAGGATAAACAATGATTATTTATTTTCACAGCCACCTTTGCTCAGGTTTACCAAGGGTGCCAATATAAGTGGAAGGCACTATATATATACATAATAATAATATTCACGTATTAAATGTTTTTTTTAGCTTTAAAATTGTTGTGAAATTTGCAGTAGAGACAGGGTTGTAGAAATGCACTTCAAAAGAGTCTACGTAGGTGGAATATAACACTGAAAAAAGCAAGTAGCAAAATGACTTAAGAAATTCAGTCTGATTTAAAATAATTCAATAAAATAATCCAGTTAAATTAAACCTCTATAAGCAAGAAAACAAAACCTAATATTTATTTCAATGATTAAGTTATTTTGCTTTTGTCTTGATTTAACAAGTTTAAATATTTGTTCTGGAAAACAAGAAAAAAGAAGAAAATCTTTCTTTAGCAGATCATTCAAAAGGAAACTGAAAATAAAACTTAGATTCCAGGAACAATAACATTCATAACTTTTGCTTCTACTTCTATTATATCAGCTCCCACAGAGAATTAAAGGCTAGCACTTCTTATTCTGTGCTTGTATTATCCTGGACTGTCTCAGGTACATTCAGGTGAGTGCTGTAAGATAAAGTGGAACCAGTCAGTTGCTGTCAGTTGTTTTTTTTTGTTCTGACCATGAACAATTTAAAAAGCACAAAGTAAAAGTAAATCTAAAATTCAGTCACATGCTTCAGTCATAAATAACCATTTGCATATATTCTCATTCAAATGACTGTATTAATCTTGTTTATAAAGTATATCTCTTTTGAATTGCAGGCAGCAGAACCATATAATAACTAAACTGTTCGTAGCACATGTCAGTGTGACTGTACTGATAGCCCATAACAAAAGACATCCATTCCTTCATCTGCTATGATGCTAGGATTTCTGATCAGACAGAACAACAACAAGCAGCGAGGGTCATGGTCCTCGTGCTCAGATTCACTCTGAAAGCAGAAGTGAGATCATGTACAGAGGAAGAACTCAATGCTTCCATCATGAACTGACGCACCAGGACGTGTGTGTGTGTGTGAGAGAGTGTGTGAAGCCTCTGAGCGCAAATCACGAAATGTTGCAGACCTCTAGAAATCATTAACTCAGGTCTGATGTTTGCTCAGGGGTCAGAGTGCAGAGCTGGAGAGCGTGTGGGCCTCTGCTGGAGACTCCTGCAGGTCTGTGAAGCCCGTCTGCTCGGAGTCTGCTGTTGATGATGGAGAGTGTGCAGCGGACGATCTCAAGGGTCTCTCAGGAGCTCGGCTGTAGTCTGACGTCTCTTAGCGTAGCAGAATATCTGGACCGACACGACGAGCTGCGGCTCCTGCGCCAGGAGTTCCTCATCCCCAAAATATCAGACCTGCCTCCGTGTGAGTGACGCTTTATGAGCCCACATATATCACCGAGAAACGACTCAGATTATATCAGCATGATGGAGTGTCTGCTCAGATTCATACATCATCTGATTTCTTGTGATTTCTCGTCTGTTAGCCGATTTGTCACTTGTGGATGGTTCTGAAGATTGTGTTTATTTCGCTGGGAATTCACTCGGTCTCCAGCCGAAAAACACCAAAAAATACATCGATGAGGAGCTGGAGAAATGGGCCAAAATGTGAGTCTTCTGTCTTGATTTATCAGCTGATAAATGCTGAATCAGATTCAGAAAAATATAACATCAATATCACATAAAAATACTGTGAAAGGTTTTCAGGCTTTAGGATGACTGTATTTTTTCTTCTTCTTTTTTGCTTGTTAAAAACTTCATTTATATATTTGTGTCGTTAAATACAATACAATGTTTTTTTTTTCTCTAAATCATAATGTAATCATAATGCAATTATTTATTGTCTATGCTTCAATATTTATATTTTAGGCTTTAGGGTGGCTTATATATTTGTTCTGTTAAATACAATACAATTTTCATTTTTCTAAATCATAATGCAATTTACATTTCAACTTATATTTTTTATTGTGTATTTTATGCAATATTAAACTTTTGTATGTCATTTTGGTGAATGTATTTTTTTTAAACATGTTGCTCATTAGGAGGATATTTTAACACATATTTCTATTCTAATCATAAGTTAATTTTAATTATTTTTTATTTTTTATTTAATTTTCTATTTATATTTTAGCCTTTAGGATGGCATTTTGATTATTAGAAGCTTGTTTTTTATTTGATTCTATTTTCTTTTTTTAAATATGATTTTTCACTTTAAGGTAACTGGAAAACATTGTATTATTTATTTATATTTTATCATTTTATCATTATTACTATTTATTTTTGTTATTAAAAATGAAGTAAAAAATTCACTGTAATTGCATAACAGAAATGATTTGAAGGAAGCACAGTGGTCAATTCCAGTTGTGTTTATTAGTGCTATTTAAATGAAATGGAAATGTCACACATGTTGTTTCCAGTGGTGTTCATGGTCATCTGAATGGGTCGCGACCTTGGGCCTGGGCTGAGGACACCTTGGAGGAGCTGATGGCAAACATTGTTGGTAATGAAGAGATTCTTAACTAAGAGTTTGTTCAGTTTGACTGGTCACAGTCTCATCCAGTTTGAGAATATATCTGATAATTGAGCTTTGTGGGGAACATTTGCTTTCATATCTGTGACTATGGGAAGCAAACACAGACATGCACCTACATGTCAACTAACTCTCATTAGAATATTAGTACACTCTCTAATTAATATCTGCTAACTCTTTATTGTGATGATCTCCCAAATTACGCTCTACTGACTTTAAGTAACTTTGCAAGTGCACATCAACCTATTCTAACCCTAACCCTACCAGTCTACTAATACTCTGCTGGCCCTCTATTGAGAGTTAGAAGATATGTAGGTGCTATGTTACTTATAATCAACAGAATATGTTAGAAGGACCATCAAAATAAAATGAAACAGACTGCTTTCATGGACGTGTGAGTTTGTGTTTGAATCTTTAAACAGGTGCTAAACCTGAGGAGGTGGCTCTGATGAACGGACTGACAGTCAATCTGCATCTACTGATGGTAAAAACAGTCACACGAATGTATTTCGGCTTGCTGATGTTTAAATATTCCTCTTTTTCTAATCCTCTCAGCTTTCCTTCTACAAACCAACTCCAAAGCGCTATAAGATTCTTCTAGAAGAGAAGGCCTTTCCATCAGATCACGTATGTAAACCTAACTCATGTTAACACTATTTTGAACATATAGGATTGTGTTAAAAACATGCTGTGTTTGTGTGAATATGCAGTACGCCATTGAATCTCAGATCAGGCTGAGAGGACTGGACGTGACCGACAGCATGCTGATCATTAAACCCAGACAGGTATGACATCACTTCCTCTCAGTAGGCCGTCACGCAGACAGGAAGTGAGCGTGTGGATTGCCTGTTTCAGGGTGAAGACACGATCAGGACGGAGGATATGGTGTCTGTCATCGAGCGGGAGGGCGACAGCATCGCTCTGGTCATGCTCAGTGGCGTTCAGTATTACACCGGTCAGCTCTTCGACATGGAGGCCATCACCAGAGCCGGACACGCCAAGGTCAGATGGTCATAGGCTGCACTTCACATACACACTTAGTGATTATACAGGGATCAACCTTTGAAGTGGATCCAAACCTTCCATCAAGGCATCCTAAAACCAAAATATCTTCTTGTCTAAGGACTAACTTTTTTGATCCGTTTGAAATGTTGACTACTGTACTGTAACCAAATTGAACTGACTAACTAACTCAAAAACGTGACATATTTGGGTTAGGGTTGCAAATAGACGGCAATTTCTGCTAAATTTTTGGTAAAATTCTAGATTTTTTGGGGGGAAACTTTCTGAAAAATTTGAACATTTTTGGAAAGTTTTAGGAAATTTCCCGGAAATGATTTGCCCCTTTTCAACCCTAATTGGTGTTTATATGATTGATTAATAGACCTCTCCATCTGCTCAAACTACTTACCTTACGTCCGAACTACTTATATATCTATATGTTTCAATGTTATAAAACTACATTTTACAGAGAGTGGAATAATGTTGTCAATCACATTTGTGAATTGACAACATCTTTAGTGATGATTCACAGCACAGAATGAGTGGTTCATTTAATCACTAAAATTTGTAATAAAATAAACTATTTTAAAGAACTTTAGGAGAAGTTTGCAGTGTAGTAGTTGCATTTGTTTGTGGCTTAGCATATTCAAACTTAATTTTTATAAATAGATTTTGTACATGTACATACGGAAAAGAAAATAGGAAAAGTACTACTATAAATTTATATATACATTTTATTTATATATATTTATAGACAATATTTTTCTATTGTTAGTGTTATTAAAAAAAAATTGTCTCTCGTATGCACTCTATAGATTCTGGGTTGTTTCAAATATGGACTAACCCAACAGTGGGGTTCATTTTTTAAATTAGATTTTTAACCTAAAGGTTTGATTAGTTCATATTTGACCCACAGTTGGGGTTAAAATAACGCACGCCTATATCCCAGCTTTAGAATGTCAAGTCTATCATTTATTTCTATATCGCTTCACGCTATAAACAGATTGTTTCAAAGCGGCTTCACAGTAATAAACAGGAAAACAACAATCACTGATGTCTCACACAGAATGTATGTGTGTGTGTGTTCAGGGGTGTTTGGTAGGGTTTGATTGTGCACATGCCGTAGGAAACGCAGAACTGAGGCTTCACGACTGGAATGTGGATTTTGCGTGCTGGTGCTCTTATAAGGTCAGTGACTGTGTGTTATGTTCATCAATTTATCTGTATTTATCGCTGTTTTATGTTCATTGTATTAGTGCTAAATAGATGGTGCCTCAGTGTTAGTGGTGTTTAGAGTGTGTTTTATTCAGTATGTGAACTCAGGGGCCGGTGGTATGGCTGGAGCTTATATACATGAGAAACATGCTCACAGCGTTAAACCCACGTGAGTGTCACACACACACACACACACACACACGCACGTCAGTTTACACGCTTACAGATTAAATAAAGCTCATGAGATGCTCATGCAGTGTGTATGTGTGTGTGTGTGAGTCAGTCTGGCAGGCTGGTGGGGACACAAGCTGAAGACCAGATTCCTCATGAACAACGGTATGAGAATCCTGTCACTGACACAAACATTATGATGATCACAGTCAGTTTTGTGGGAACAGCCTGCTCTCTGCTGACACCCTGTGGACACTAATGTAGTTGCATAACACTCTGTAAAGCAGCTTTAGATGTTTGGCAAATGTCAGTTCAAGTATATCTGCAATATTAAAATAAATAAACAATAGTAATACTTAAAAAAATGACTTGACTTGAATATTCCTGCAGAGATGGATCTTCAGCCTGGTGTGAAAGGATTCTGTCTGTCCAATCAACCCGTCTTACTAGTGTGTCCACTACAGGCCAGTCTAGAGGTCAGACATCACACAGCATGCTGGCAACCATAACTGATAACAGTTATACAACATATGATCAACCTTCGTACAGTAGCAACATTTTAGGTTTTATTGTTAAAGTTAAATTTACAGTTAAATACCGCAATTTCATTTAACTGATATAGTGTTGATTTAGTAACTTATGAAAGAAATCTGTTTTGTATTTTTGTAATACACTGATAAGCACCAAAAGCAAGTGATGATGAGAAAGTCACACGATTAATCAAAACTCATCACAAGCAGCTTTAAGATATGAAAACATATAGAAGGAGCTCAGAGTCATTCACACAAACACTAAACACCATCACGATCTCATTAAACTGAAATAATTTAGCATTATTACATGCAATGTACAACCCTGATAAACACAACTGGAGAGAAAAAAACATCAACTAAGAAACAGTTCATTCTAAGAAAAAACATCAAACTCAAACAAAAGTTGAAATGCAATGCAGGAAATTCTGGGAATGTCAGGTTACGGTTTTTACTGGAGCATTTTCACAGTATTTTACCATTATAATCAAGGATATATTTGACAGTTTTTGAATATTCTTATTTGGGTCAAATTTCCAAGATGCAGCATCTACTATTCTGAGGTACTGTGAAGGTACGCACACACTGCTTAGATTAATGCACAACCCACGTACAAAGTAGATAATTCCACATATAACTGCATGTTTCCAACAGAGATATAGGCAAAGAGTCTAACGTCATGAACTGAAGCTTTAAAGTTTGAATTCATCTTAATTCATGTAGGTGAATATATATTGTCTCATTCATTTTTTACTCTCTGGTGTCCAGATTTTTAATCGGACTAGTATGAAGGACCTGAGGAGGAAGTCTGTGCTGCTGACCGGGTATCTGGAGTATCTGATCAAACATTACTACAGCAAAGACCCATCAGACCCCAACAAACCCTGGGTTCACATCATCACGCCCTCTGACCCCGGGCAGAGAGGCTGTCAGCTGTCTCTGTGCTTCTCTCGTCCAATCAGAGCCGTGTTTCAGGAGCTGGAGAAGAGAGGAGTCGCCGTACGTACAGCTTTATTCTTGTGAACATTGACATCATTTAAAGTGCCCCTATTATGGATTTTTGAAAATGATCTTTCATGCAGTGTGTGACACAGCTCAAGCGAATGAAAACATCCTGCAAAGTTTTAAATCTTGAAGTACACCGTGCATAAAGGTATAGTCACTCAAAAGAAAGAGTCTTTTAGTCCAAGCTTATTTATTTTTTATGAATCCCAAGCTGTTATGTCTTGACATTAAGATCAAACATCAGCACATTGCGGTCTCATTTGATGGTCTTCTTGTGTTGGTCCGAATGTAAATGCCTCTTTAGGAGCAGTAAAATATCTGTTTCCCCGGTAACACTGTGCTCAAAAACACTGCTTCATCTGACATTACAGACATGATGAGATGAACATGAGAACAATCGCTGCAGATTAGCATCATGCAAATAAGGGCTTTGGAAAAAACTATTGTTGAGCAAATTGTTTGTGAGAGTAAGGTAAGTATAGGTAAAAATAAATGCATCTTATAAGACAATGAAAGTGTTTTTGACCTTGCATGCATATCAAGCTGTTGTTGAGCATGACATTTTTATTACTCATAATGGGTGCACTTTAAAGTCTTTGTACACTATGTCCGAGTTTTTTCTGATCATCTTTGACTCAGAGATCTTTACTCTCCATCGTTATGTGCCAAACCACTATGTTCATATTTGAAGCAGAAATGAAGATGTTTTTAATAAATCCTGCGTGTGTTGTGTGTCTGGTGTTTCAGTGTGACATGCGAGAGCCCAATGTGCTGCGCGTGGCTCCGGTGCCGCTCTATAACTCCTTCACTGATGTCCACCGCTTCATGACCGCTCTGATGTCAGCTCTGAGCGCCAGCGGAGCCCAGCACTGACCGCCTGGACCTGATC
This sequence comes from Enteromius anoplus, assembly GCA_032359395.1. Lineage (NCBI taxonomy): Eukaryota > Metazoa > Chordata > Actinopteri > Cypriniformes > Cyprinidae > Enteromius > Enteromius anoplus. Next base: position 808,846 of record JAUMHG010000092.1, on the reverse strand, counting down.
TGCTGGAGACACGTGAAGTCTGGCTGCTGTTGCTCTGTGAAGCTGCTCTTTAACATCAGTGTCCATTACAGACCAATCACGTCTATATGCACTTGTTTGCAAAATAGCTAATAAATGTTTTTTTCTTCACAACGGTTGAGGGACCTGAGCAACGATTTTGCGATTCTTGATTTAATTAAGTTAAACTTGGTGTACTAAAATAACTAAATAACAATACAAATATGAAAATGTAAAATGAAAAACTTTTTAACTATAAAAACTTTTGTGTTATGGTTGATAACCAATAACTAGCCGGGAAACAAACAAACAAACAAACAAAAAAACGATATATTATTTTGTTAAAAAAAAAGGAAATTAAATACAAATTTGCAATTTCATAATTAATGTAAATGGACTAATAGATGCCTGCTAAATATTATAATAGTATTTTTAAAATGTACTTTTCTTGGACTGATTTCTTGTTCAAAAGCTGTAGGAATGTGTTCAGTGCAGTAAAACTATAAAACTCTGAGCAAAGCCTCTTTTTCACGTAAGAACACTCATCTGAACTTTGCACTGGACTGAGTTATTCATTAGAAAACCATAAAACGAGCCCCTCGTGGGGAAACATGTTGTGTTTATTGAGGGACATTGCCATTCAGAGTGAGTTCAGAAGATTCATTAAATCTGAGAGGATTCGTTCTCTCCTGATGAACCTTAATCACTCCTCAGCCTCGGCTCTGCTCTACTCTGGAGATCTCCATGCTGTCTTCCACAAAGTCTTAAGAAGAGAAACTCATCAAACTGAGGATGGTTTCTGTGATGCAATGCGTGTGTATGAAGATCATTTAGAAGATCATTAACGTGTTTTACACAACCGTTTCTGCAACAGGTTTTTTTTTTTTTTTTAATTTATAATAGATAATTAACAAAAATACAAATAGAAAATAGAATAGAAAAAACAAAATACAAAAGATTAAACCATATTAATGTACAGCAATAAAACACAAATACTAATAAATCTAATGCATGGGTCACCAACATGAGTCGCCCGCTGGCCTGTTCTAAAAATAGCACTTGTGAGCTGCGTCTGAAATTTAATTTTATTCTGTTGCTATTCTTTATTAATCACACTTGCCTTTATTTATATATATATATTTAAAAATGACAATATCTTAAAAATATGTTTATTATACATGAGTTTAGATAAGTTTAGACCTGTTCTAGTTCAAAAGTATTTTGTGCGAGACAAAACTCCTGTAGTGCTCGTGGAGAGTAACGTTAAGCTAGAGGGCACGGGCGCGATGAAGATAGTAGGTGAATGCAGTTTCTTGCCCCAAAAACATGGCAGAGAAAAGGAAGAAAACTTATCACTTTCACAACGAATGGGAGGAGGAATTCTTTTTTACGACTGTGAAAGAAACCTGCGTGTGTCTCATTTGCGGGGCGACTGTGGCGACAGCAAAGCGGCACAATGTGGAGAGACACTTCACTAACGTTACGTGTCACAAAAACTACCATGCTAACTACCCACCGGGAAGTGCACTACGGACAGAAAAGGCCCGTGAGCTAAAGGCAGCTTTGGGTAAGCAACAGTCTTTTTTCACGAGGCCGGCGAAAAAGTCACAAAAAGCAACCGAAGCCTTAGGTTTAGAGCTACACATTTTCTGATCAAGAAGAAGAAGGCGTTTTCAGACGAAGAAGTTTTCTAAGAAGCAATGATGATAATTGCTAACACTGTACTTCAAGACGAGAAAAATGGAACCGATCTAATCTCCATTCTTTCTGACATCCAACTGGGTGCATCTACGATGGCTAGACGAGTGTCAGATATGGCTGGTAATTTGGCCGATCAGCTGGACCGGGATCTGGCAAAGTGCAGCTGGTTTACTGATATTAAATTGCTGAATATTGATATCTGTTTCCCTCCTTTAATGTCATTGTTGCTAATTATTGTGAGAAATCATTTACGTGATTAGTGTCTTCACATAGATGAGTATTATTAATAATGTAAGACTAAAGGCAAACTGAGCAAATTTGTTATTTCAGAAGAGCTTATCAAACTGGTAGCCCTTCGTATGACTCAGTACCCATGAAGTAGCTCTCAGTTTCAAAAAGGTTGGTGACCCCTGATCTAATGCATAAATGATAAATCAAACAACAGTAAAGAAAAAAGAAAAAAAAGGTCAATAGAAGTAGCATACATACAATTCTCAGTCAATCTTGTACCCTAAAACAAATGCAAATCTACCCTTAAATATAATCTCTTGTAAACTGGTCAGAAGATGTTCCAAAACAGGCCCCCACATCTCCTCAAACAAGACATTGTTTCCCCTAACCACTGCGGTTAGTCTCTCCATAGGGAATATTCTAAAGATCTCTCGATACCAGAGAGAAAGTGAAGGAGGTCTAGAATAGTGCGCTCACCAGCTACAGGTGGAGAGGAGAGAGAGATACAGCCAATCAATGGATGGGGATTATTGGGAGGCCATGATAGACAAGGGCCAGTGGGAATTTGGCCAGGACACCGGGGTTACACCCCTACTCTTTACGATGAGTGTCATGGGATTTTTAATGACCACAGAGAGTCAGGACCTCGGTTTAACGTCTCATCCAAAGGAGGTACTTTATTGACAGTATAGTGTCCCCATCACTATATTGGGGCATTAGGACCCACACAGAGCACAAGGTGAGCACCCCCTGCTGGCCTCTCTAACACCTCTACCAACAGCAACCCGATTTTCCCAGGAGGTCTCCCATCCAGGTACTGACCAGGCTCAACCCTGCTTAGCTTCAGTCGGCCACCAGGCTTGGGCTGCAGGGTGATATGGGTGATATAAGCAATGTGCAACAGTCCTACATAGTCGAAAACAGTCCGGAAATCACGCTGTATGATTTTTTTTACATTTATTTGGGAATTACTGTGTGAAAAAAGCATTTGGTCAGTCGCTTATCAAATACCTGTTATTTTGCTTTTAAATAGTCCAGCTACACTCTGCTCATGATTCTAAATTAGTAATACCTGTTTGAGGTTGTTGGTTGTCATAAAGACACCTGTGCACCCCACAATCAGCCAAAATCTAAGTAGCAACATGGTCAAAACCAAAGAGCTATCAAAAGCCACAAGAGACAAAATTGTAGACCTTCACAAAGCTGGAAAGGGCTACGGGGCAATTGCCAAGAGTTACGACCGGCTATGCCGTGCGGCTAGGCAGTTTGTCTTTTGTTTGTGTTTTATAGTTGTCGTCTGTCTGTCTGTCTGAGTATTGCAGGTGGAGCTGTCACGTGGTCGTGAAAGATAATGGATGTCCTGTTAAAAGAGGCCTTCCGGGGGTTTCGCGAGCTCTCTCCGGTTCGGGCCGTGGGTCCGTGCGGCTGTTGGCTGCTTCGCTTTACGCTCCTTACCTCCGCTCATCATATGTCTCACTTTACTGATGAACACTACATTTTTGGTTAACCATTACATTTACTGATACTCTTTTATTTTTGTTAAAATAAACATGTTTTGCTAAAAGCAGCAATCGGTGTGGTCTCCCTTCCATGTTGCGATCACGATGCGAGCTCAGTGGTCGTAACACCAAGCAGCTGGGTGAAAAAAGAACAATTGTTGGAGCAATTGTCAGAAAATGGAAGAGGTTAATGATGACTGGCAATGTCCCTTGGACTGGGGACCCATGGAAGATATCTCCTCGTGGGGTATCAATGAAGCTAAGAATGTTGAAGAATCAGCCCAGAACTACACGGGAGGAGCTGGTCAATGCCGTGAAGAGATCTGGGACCATCGGGTCCAAGGCTACTATCAGTAATACACTAAGACGTCATGGTTTAAAATCTTGCATCACACGGAATGTTCCCCTGCTTAAGTCAGCCCATGTCCAGGCCCATCTGAAGTTTGCCAGGGACCATCTGGATGATCCAGAGGAGTTATGGGAGAAAGTTCTGCGGTCAGATGAGATCAAAGTAGAACATTTTTATCTTAACTCCATTTGCCTTGTTTGGAAGAAGGAGAATGATGAGTCTCATCCCAATAATACCATACCAACAGTGAAGAATGGGGTTGGAAGCATCATGCTCCGGGGGTGTTTTCTGCACAGGGGACAGGACGACTGCACTGTATTAAGGAGGGGATGAACGGGGCCATGTATTGTGACATATTGGGCAAAAACCTCCTTTCCTCAGTCAGAGCATTAAAGATGGTTCATGGCTGGGTCTTCCAAAATGACAATGACCCAAAGCACACAGCCAGGAAAACCAAGGACTGGCTCCGTAAGAAGCATATTAAGGTTCTGGAGTGGCCTAGCCAGTCTTTAGACCAAAATGCAATTGAAAATCTTTACAGGGAGCCGAAACTCGATTAAATTATTTTGACTCAAGTGATCAGATACTTATTTGACACAGTAATTCCCAAATAAATTGTTCAAAAAAAAATCATACAATGTGATTTCCGGATTTTTTTAGATTCTGTCTCTCACAGTGGTAATGCACCTATGCTGAAAATTGTAGACCCCTTCATGATTTCTAAGTAAGAGAACGTACAGGTTACTTCCGTAACCAAGGTTCCCTGAGATGCGGGAACGAGTACTGCATCTGCTAAGACGCTATGGGAAATACTGAAGCCTATGCAATCACGCAGTGAAACTCCAACGGTCATTGGTCGCTGCAGTGGTTTTAGATTAAACCAATCGGCAGGGCGCCATGTCAGAGCAACCAATGGACACGGCACCTGCCGAAGACCACCAGAATGGGCAGGGCCAAGCATGTATACGTGGCCCCTTCACCGGCAGAGTTAGGTACTTCGACTGAACTGATTAACACTTACGGCGCGGCATGGGACGCAGTACTCATTCCCGTATCTCAAGGAACTTGGGTTACAGAAATAACCTGTACGTTCCCTGTCCATACTTCACTTGTACTGCATCTGCTAAGACGCTATGGGAACACAATTCAATCATGCTACGTCGTCAGTGCAGAACGATCAAGCCTGACAGCGGACCTAGGGGAAAACCGGGTTGCACAGTCACATAAGCATGCAGAGGAATCACTGCTCCACATATGCATTCAATCGTTCTTACACTTTAAAAGGCGTTTGAGCCTGTGCTCGTGGTTGGGCAGGTAATGGCCAACGCGGCGAGCTTTAACAGAATAAGAGACATAAGCTCTAGATTCTGTCAGCTGTTTGATCGTGTGCCGGTCAAAGCAGTGAGTAAATCATAAATAACAGACATAAAGTTATAGGTTGTGTCAGCTGTTTGAGTGCGTGCAAGTCAAAGCAGCAAGTGAATCATATACTGAGCTTAAGTCCGCAGATTGGGAGTGTAATGGCCAATACTTGGGGCATTAACAGTTAACCCCTTTAAATATGATGCCGAGTTTGCGGTTGGGCAACTGTGCGGCCAACGCGGCGAACCTATGAAAACAATAGAATTTAACAGTTAGTGTCTGCTGTTTAAGCGCTTCAGCAGCCAAATTAGTTCGTGGTTTGACGATGTAGTGGCCAAGCACAGCGAACTAGATATTTTAACCCTTCTGCGCTCTGTACGGTGTGGAGAGCACGTTCAGCACATAGCCAAGCCTCGGTTTCAGGATGTCTTTAGAGTCATTTGGCCCAAATTTCAGCCAGGCGGGGCCCCCAGACAGCGCTTGCAGGTCGCCTATTCGCTTATGCGCTCACGCCCCCCCCCCCCAACTATATTTTTATAAATTTATATTTTTTCTATTTATATTATAATTTTATGTGTAAGGACAAAATTTGCTCAAATATGCAAATAAAAGTAAATCAGAATCATTTAAGATTCTATAGGGAATTTGAACAGAATCAATGTTTTACGGCGGATCACTGAGTCGGTCTGCGATTCAGTAAACGAGCTGTATAACATCAACTCTGAGCTGGATATTAAAATCCAGATAATAGTGTAAACACTATTATTAAGCACAGTAGCAAGATCGGCAGTTTAAGACAATAACTTGTCAGCACAAAACCCAAGATACATCTCTTTTCAATTACAAACATGGCTTTATTTGATAAACCTAGGACACATAGACTAAACTAACACAAACACACGCATTCATACGAGTTGCAAGAAGAGAGAAAGTAAGGAAAGAGTGAGTTTAAAAGAAGGAAAATGTGAAATCCCAATTCTACAGCAAGAGGTGCTATTGCATAGATTCGAACAACCATCATTCAAAAGATTAACTCTCGCATTGAGTTCGCTGGTTTTCTTCTAATCGTGGCTAGGCACAGAAGCAGCAGTGCTCGCTGGAACACGTGGCGTGTCTCTTAAAGAACGCAACAGATGGTAAAATGCATAGCTTTAGCTGAGAGCTAAAACTAAGGCAAGGAAAGGCTTAGTTAAGATTAAGAGCACATAGTTAAGAGTAAGAGTTACAAGAGAGATTTGAATAGTGTCCTGAGTTTTTAAACTTATCTTTGGATACATCCCAAATTCAGGTTTTAACCAACAGAAATCATTCTGGCTTAGAGTGTTGTGGGATTTCTCCTCCCATAACATAAATCTAAATTGTTATCTTTCCCATCACGTGGTCTTGGGTTTCCCCGCTCTTGTAGAGTTTAATTCTAGACATGATTCTCTAACATGAATATGAGACACTTGACTAAGAATAGGTAGAAAGAAACATTTCAAGCAGGAAAATTGAAGCAAAAACATACCAAACACGGATATTCAAGTACACCCCATTCCGTTCCATGTTCCCCATGTGTCCATTTTGTCTTGGGGGAGAGAAGTATCCCAATCTTGTACTCCATTGGACAATTTGCGTAACAAGAGTCTGTCTTTGATGGTCACTGGCGATGCTAGTCCCAGCGGGTCAAAGATACTGTTAATTACTGAAAGAAACCCCTGGCGGATGTAGGGTTGGTCGTTAACAGCTACCTTGAATATAGATGAGTCAGTGTTTATGTCCTAGCACATTCCTAGACTTCTCTGAGCAAGTAAGGCTTCGTCGCCGAGGCTTAAGTCTTTTATACCAGATGCCAAATCTTCTGGCTTGAAGGCTTGCATAACTGAGACACTGTTTGAGGCGATTTTGTGAAGTCTGAGGTTGGACATGGCTAAGGATGCACATGTGTGCTTGATCAGATCGATGGCTGCATACTCAGCATGGACTGCGATCAGACCGTCATCCACATAGAAGTGTCTCTCAACGAAGTGACTTGTGTCTGCTCCAAACTTTGTCTCGCCTTCTCGGGATGGCTCTTCGCAGACAATAGATGGCTACCGCTGGCGATGGGCTATTCCCAAAAACATGCACCCGCATGCGATATTCCTGCACCTCCTTTGACAGGTCATTATCCTTGTACCACAGGAACCTCAAATAATCTCTGTGGTCTGGTCTAACTAGGAATCCATAAAACATTTGCTGGATGTCAGCCGTGGTGGCAATGAGCTCTTTCCTAAACTGAATCAGCACACCAAGAAAGGTGTTATTGAGATCCGGGCCTGTTAGCAGTACTGAGTTGAGTGATACACCAGATTTCTCTGCACTAGAGTCAAAGACTACCCATATCTGATCTGGCTGCTGGGAATGATATACCCCGAAGATGGGCAGGTACCAGCGCTCGGTGTTATCATCAATGGTTGGAGGGATCTCTGCGTGATTGTTTTTAAACAGCTTGTCCATGAACTCGAAGAACTGTTCTCTCATTTGTGGGTTTTTGGTTAAGTTGCATCTCAGTGAGTTGAGTCTGGATAGCGCTTGGTCTCTGTTATTTGGAAGAGGTAAACGAGGTGAGTTAAATGGTAGAGGAGCTGACTCATGGGCATTAAGGCATACTTCCCCCACGATTACCCAGCCTAGGTCCAGGCGCTGAGCAAAGGGAGCTTTATGGGGACCGTTGACTTCTTGTGCTTTGTGGACTTGTATAATGTCTCTGCCCAGTAGAACTGTTATCTGAGCATCTGGATCAGGCTTGGATATAAGAGGAGCAAGGTGTTTCAAATGAGCGTGGGCAAGAGCGACTTCCGTTGTAGGTATTTATTTTCTGTTGAAAACTATCTCATCACATTCGATGAGAGGAGGGAGCTCTAGATGAGGACCTCCACCTACTGGCTCAATTTGGAACTCCACTTCCTTCCTGCCAACCATTTGAGTTAGACCAGCACAAGTTATCATATGAAATGTCAGGGGGCTACCCTTGATTCCAAACAGCTCAAAGAATTCGGGGCGGGCCAGTGAGCAATTGCTCTGATCATCAAGGATGGCATACATCTTGACAGACTGTTCTGGTTGGCCTTTAGGGAAAACTTGAACTAGACATACTTTAGAGCAAGAACGTGGAGGACAGCCTTCACCACAGATCTCTGTGCACCGTGACGTTACCTCGGGTGGTGTGTTGTCTAGGGGCTGAGGCTTTTGTTCAGGTGTGTTTTCCAGCTGGAGTTTTTGACTCATATTAGGGTGCATGGCAGAGCAATGTTTTTCATTTTGGCACTCCTCACACTTGATCTTCATGTCACAGTTCTTTATTGTGTGTGTGTGTGTGAGAACAACAGCGAAAACACCATTTGTGTTCTTTGAGAATATTCCGTCTTTCTTGCATTGGTTTGATCTGGAAAGCTCTACATTTGGCAAGAGGATGTGTTTTCTTGTGAACTGGACAATAACGTGTTAGATCATCCTCACTGGAAATATCAGGATGAGCTGTATTGACCTCTGTTCTTTTTACGGTTAGAGGTGTTTTGTTGCTAGTTTGCTTGAATGGTAGCCTCTCACCTTTGTAAAAGGTTTGACTGCTGCATGTTGCAAAACTCAGATCATTCCTTGCTTTTGCCTCCTCTTGGACAAACTTTACAAAATATGTGAAAGGAGGGAATGTCACATTATATTTTTGTTTGTATTTTGAAGCTGCGTGAAGCCATTTTTCTTGTAAGCTTGAAGGCAGCTTTTCCACTATGGGCTTAACACCACGGGGTGTGTCAAGATAAGCGAGGCCTGGGAGATAAGCTTCATCTTTAGTAATCTGCTGCTCTAGGAGCAGATCTCCTAGTTCTCTAAGTTTAACATTGTCTCTGTTTGTAAGATGAGGAAAACTGTTTAGTCTTTTAAACAAGGCATTTTCTACTACTTCTGGTGTAGCAAAACATTCTTCCAACCTATACCACGACAACTGGAGCGCAGCTTTGGGGTTGGTGGTATAAACGGCTCTGATTCTTTTAACATGCTCTGAGGACTCTTTACCGAGCCACTTGACTAGGAGATGCAACTCCTGGCTACATGTAAGATCGATTCCTTCAGTTGCATTAAAGAATGAGGACTGCCATGATCTGAAATTTTCAGGGGTGTCATCAAACTTAAAGAGCCCTGTCGTAATTAACTATCTGCGTGCAAGGAACCTAGCAAAGTCAGCCATAGGTGGGTCATTGTTGTGGGGAGCGTGGTAACTGTTTGGCTTGATATAGTCTCTTGGTGAGTCAAATGTTTCCTCCTTTACATATATTTTCTGGAGTACGGGTGGAGAAGAAGTTTGTTCAGATTTCTTTGGAGTGAACGAGGATGCCTTTGCCATCAGCTCAACTTGAGGTGTTCCTTCTTCCGCTGGAAGTGACTTAAGCTGGGTTTGGTGTTGCACATACTACATAGTTCTCTGTCTGACAACTCGTGGTGGGATTGAACTTTTATCACTTTCTCCTTTTTCTTGTTCAACAGCTACAGCAGCTTCTAGAACTTCTGCTTTTGCCATAGCAGCTGCAGCCTTTTT
>JAUMHG010000092.1:785290-797057 GCA_032359395.1 Enteromius anoplus | reverse complement strand
TATTTTTTTTTATATATATATATATATATATATATATATATATATATATATATATATAAAAAGTAAGAAACACAAATGTCCTGTTTGTCTAAAATTATTTTTTACTTATAAGTATGGTTGAATTGGATTATTGAAGGCCAGCAGCTGTGAGTGTGAATAAATACTGGAAGGATATTTGTCCTACTTATTTAATTATTAAAGGTTTATGTTGTTTTTATATATTTTGAGGATCACTGAATGTACTTTATGTGCTGGTGGTAAGAGTAAATGCATGATTGTCTAGAACTACGGTAACACCGTGTCCTTACTACACACGATGTGACGCCGTGACACGCAATAAAAGGTGTCTTTTTTATGTAATCATGATATTTGATTGATTCTGTCACATCATGTCTAGTGTGGACACCCAAACTGCTCGTCGCTTGTCACTTATTTCTCTCAACATGGCGACCCAAGAGCTGTCAGTGAATACACCAGAAACAAAGTAACTGGAGTTACCTGTTAAAACAAAAATTTCCTCAGATATGTTACTTAGTAGTTACTTGATTGCATTACCAATATTTTTGATAAGTGTGTTCTGGAGCATCTCATCAGGTTTGTGCGGGTCTGACATGATTCCCAATGGTGTAACTTCACATGTGTTAGTTTGAGCTGTGGGGTCGTGTGGAGGTCACCGCTCCTGATATCCTGAAGGCCGCATCACCGTGTGCTGTCATTTGCATATCCAAAGCACATCTGCATCACAATCACAGATTAATATTCATTTCCTGCTGCATTTGCATGAGTCATGTAAATGATGTGTGAGTTTTACAGGCCGCTGATGGTGAGTGTGCACGACTTTATTGGGTTGGCTTTAGTGTTTTTAGCATTAAAAATGGGTTTGACTAATTCACAGTGTGAATGTGTGCCGCTAGAGAACAGAATATGTTAGATTGTGTACAGTAGAGTTAAACAGTGCAGTGTAGTGTAATATACCGTGTGTTTGTGTGTAGTTTATGCTGTTTTTTCATTGTATTTGTTGATGTTTGCAGATGTTATGCATTGTATACATTTGGATGTGTGTGTGTGTGTAGTCAAGGAAGCTGGGTGATCGTCTTCCTCTGATGTGTATCAGATGTGAATGAGTTCAGAGTCTCTTCAGGACATGATGAATGAGTTCTGATAGAAGCTTTATTGTGTGAGACCCTCACCAGACCCTCAGTGTTATTACTGACCATCAGTTTAGTGTTTCCACACGTCTCATTCCCTTACTCTCTCTCTCTGTCTCTTATGATCTAGCCCTGACTGTATATTGCGATAAATTCAGATAACGGCATAATGCATAACAATACATTATTTTAAAATGGAATACATCTGTTTTCTGCACTGTATTTTTTATTTATTTATTTCCCAATTTGTGTCATTTGTTAAAATAGTTTGTTTTGTATTACTCTTATTTTAGTTAACACTTATTTTAATTAAAGGTGAAGTGTGTAGTTTTTAGCGGCATCTACCGGTTAGGATTTGAATTTCAACAAACGGCTAAGTCCCCCGTTCACCCCGCCCTTTGGAAACGCATACAGAAGCTACAGAAGCAAAAATCTCGTCTGTTAACCCTGACAACAGCCAATCAAGCGATGAGGTTTCTGTACAAAGGTCAAAGTCAAATTGCCTAATTATTTAGTAGACCAATATGTTATTGCGAATATTATTGTTACTCTTTGATTATTGTCTCAGATTTATTCGCTGACTTCAGTTAGATTTTTTTAGTAGGGTTGGTGATGTCTACCAAATTGGCATCGGACGATGTCTACAGTGAAACATCACGATGAAAAGTGAAAGGCGATCGTGCATACAAAATCTGTTTTAATGCCATGCACATTACTAGCGGCCCCCTGATGCCCTAAGAAAGGTGGCTCCACCCCGAGACGGTCCAGCTGATTTGGAGTCGATTCGGAGAGTCTCAGGTAGATCTATGTGTAGCGAAGACAACCTCTGTGGCGATCACTGAATGTACACATTGCTGTTTTTACACTGTTCCTGCACTGATTAACCCCTTGATGGTGTGAAATTTTGAAACACTACAATGTTAAATTATGTGTAATCATGGCATGCTATTATGCAGCAGGGCTTGTTACTCTGGTTCACCCGTATTCACCGTGAAACAAAATGAAGTGGCCACACACACTCTGGGCTAGTGTGTAACTGTATGTCAGACATCAGTGAGCAGGTAAATGTTTCTCACCTCAAAGGGGAAAAGCCCTGGGAAAAATATACAAACTCACGCGGTCAGTAAACATTTACCAGCCGCTTACCTGAGAGAGATGAAAATACGCTGCAGGCTGAAGCACACCACCTGCTCTCATTCACTCTTCAGCCCCTCTTTTGTGAAGGTGCGTGTGCTAAACTGAGAGAACAACCGTGTGCATGTGTGTGTGTGTGAGAGAGAGAGAGAGAGAGAGAGAGAGTACTTGTTTATACTACTATTGAGGGGACAAAATGAGTAGGTTTATGGTTAGGGTTGGGTTAGGAGATTACGTTAGGAGATTAAAGGAGAAAACATTGTTTGGTCTGTATAAAAGTAATGCAGTTAAAGTCTACTGTAACAAGCTTATAAATCACACAGAACATTTTCAGAAGTATTTTCGAAGATCTAATAATGCAGAAACTTTCCTGTGAAGGGTAGGTTTAGGTGTAGGGTGATAGAAAATACAGTTTGTACAGTATAAAAACTCTCTGTGTGTGTTAGTGTGTGTAAGGGTAAGTATGTATGTGTGTGTGACAGCGACAGCATGCCAGACCTGCGAAAGCTCAAAGAGAGAATGAATCGCGGCGGCAGCTGAAACTCACCTTGTAGCGACATCAGACGCGCGAGTGTCGCTCACCTCCGCGGCGCTTCCGCGACATTGTGGTCCAGGCAAAGAGAGCCGCGCTTTCAGGCGACTGACAGCGCGTTCCCCTGGACCTGCCAGGTCGCATTGAGCTGACAGTGGACTGGGAAGGTGCACTCCAAGCACGCGTCACTGCAAATCACCTCTAACTGTGCGAGACGCGCGGGGACAACGCGCGCTCCGAGGCGCTCACGGGCGCGTTGGAGGAGAGCGGCCCCGCGGCGCGCACACGGACACAGATGCGCGCTTAGTTACAGAGAGAGAGAGAGAGTTACAGGCGCTTTGGACGAGAGACAGAGAGAGACGTGTGCTTGAGTTCACTTACGGCTGTTTTTAAAGTCAACATGAAATCAAAGTGCACTCGGGTTACTTTCTGAATCCATCCAAACAAAGTTAGAAGTATTTCATGACATCTGCCGGTGCATGTGTGAACGTCCTTCAAAAATGGGTTACTAGAGCAAGTGCTGATGTATTCCTGTAGAGCACAGCACTTGCAACGACAAGGTCATGGGTTCGATTCCAAAAGACATAGGCTAGAAAAAAGAAAATCACTTCCAAGATACAGAGAGTAATGTGCTTGAGTTCATTTATGGCTGTATCTTTGAATTCATCCAGACAAAATTAGAATGATTTTGTAACACCTGCTGTTTTATAACAAGTTTTGAAAGACTTTAAAAATGTGCGATTAGAGTAAGTGATCATGCTGTTTAGATTTCAGGTCAGAATGGGGAGCACCAAGGTCATGAGTTCAATTCTGATAGATTGCATGAACTAATGAATCTTACACTTTACAGTTTGTCACTTTGTATTGTTTTCCAAGCTCAGATTGTCCCAAATGCAGAAATATAAAATATAGTTTTTTTATGGATCCTGTTTTTTTCTTTTTTAGAAAATCACTAATTCGTCCACACAACTAAAACAGCTGAGAAATCTTTTTTTGCATGTATTAATTTTAGTTTTTTAATTAACTAAATGAAATACAACCAAGAAATTGCTGCCATATCAGGGATTCCAGATAGGTGTAGTAAAAGTCCTGTGACCCTAATATCAAAACTTAAAATATGCCACTCCCATACCATCAATATACATTTTACAGTCACTGTTGCTGTGTCAACTTGATAATAATTGTAAATTAGTAAGCATAAACACAATCTATTTAAATAAAGGAGCTCAAAGGCACCCCACCAGTCAAAAAACTCATCTCAAACCTGTAACCTTTTGGGGTCTAAAAAAAAAAAAAAAAAATTGAACCTTAATTCCGCAATACAGTTCCTTTCAGAAGTGAGCTTGTGCTCATCCGTGTTAATGTAATAAAGTTTGACCAAATTAGGATTTGAAACATCCTGTTTCTATGATTTTCTTCTGCTGTTTGAGCCACTGGCCTCACTGTGAAATCAAAACTGAGAAACTATATTTTTACTACATCTAGATGATTTTCAGTGCCTTCCATCAGGAGATCTGTCACTCATGTGAAATGATCTCAACAATTAGCAAACCATAACAATCCAGTCAATCCCCAGAGGACTAAATCAAGCCCAGCCCTGCATTTTTCTTTCTCTCCTTCCAGAAGCGCCTTTACTTGAATATACACCAGTGAAGTAAAACAATCGCAATTTGCATTTCATGCTGACTTTACAGATTGATTTTGACTAAATTTTGTCCATAGCTTTTAGCTCTATATACTGAACTATTACTAAAGAAAAAAAAATAACAATATAAAAATAGAAGAATTTATTCATAATTTGTGAAACATTTAATAATTTTTTCTCTCTAAAATAAGAACATTCCTTCCTCCAGTGTTTCCTTAACTTTTTTTTTTTTAATATATCCCTCTAAATGTTTCAAAAATATTGTTCTATTGAATGTGTTAGTATACTGTTTGTAATTATCTATATAACATAAAATGTTTGCGTCTTCAAACAATTCCTGTTTATGCGGATTGACAACTGAAAGTGCTGCTTTATACATGCACACGGAAAAATGAACACGTAATACACATGCACATAACACCACTGTTTCACAAATTCACATTTATAGAATTCAAAAAGTGTCAAAAACTTGCAGTTTAAACTGCTTTTGCATTTTCAGACCATGTTTGTAGTTGAAAATGGTGTTTTTTAAAATTAAATACAAAAAAAAAAAAAGAAAAGGAGGGAGCAAACCCTTTGTTCCAAACAAACCTTTACACAAGACAGATGACACATTAATGACAGAAAACACAATTGTTAATTGCAATTTCTTCTTTTGTGTGTGTAACAGGTATGCACTCTGTTTTGAGGACAAAACATTACCAATGGGATAGTAGGCTGATACCAGTTAATTTCAACTTTGTAGAGACAGTTTTTTGATCTCCAATGAGGTGACAAGCTTATAAATCACACAGAATGAAGTGTTATGAAAATGTAATAATTCCTTTAACTAGGGTAAGGACATACAGTTTGTAAACTCGAAAATAACAACAACAACAAAAATAATGCATCCATAAAACATGGAAACCTGTGTGTGTGTATAAACAAGCATGTTGCTCCATGAATCTTAAGCTATATCGGTAATATACAGCTAATGTTTTTATTAAACAAATTAGATTTCTGAATGAGTTAATTTAAGATCTTCCAGTGGTTCTATTTCCAGAAACATGTGGATTATTTTCATGCATGTGCTGCTTCCCAGAAAGTGAGAAAATTCCCGGCACATCTCTGGCTGACGGTACCACACACACACACATACGCTGCTGTAAGGGGAGAGAATGTCAATGACTGCAGCCACGGATCAATCAGTGGCGATCAATACGTGACATTTACCCTCCCAGATCTCCACACTGACCCCGTCATAAATAACAGGCACTCACGTGAGTCACCTATGATGAGTTTCATCCTGCGATTCAGCGGCTTTTAAAAGTATTAGTTTGCTCAAAAACCATCTGAACTTTAAAGTAATGAAATGTGGTATTACACTTTAATATGCAATTTAAATTCAAGATTTAAATAGCATATTTCTCCCCCTTTAAACTGTTGAATGACTGATGTAACCAATTAATTCTGCCGTTGTCAGGCGCGACGCGTCCATGGCTTTGGGTGTAAATGGCCCCTTTAAACAATATCGTCTTAAGTACCTTTGCAGAGATGAATCTAAATGTGATCCTCAGCATATAGTATTTAAGTTGACACTGAGATACTGCACCAAACACCCGCCGTGGCCGTGTGTCAGCCACCAAAGAGGCAAATTAACCGTCTTTGAGTCTGATCCCTTTAGAAGCTCATCAGCGTGTTTACGAGCCACGAGACTTTAAGAGAGCGATTTTAATCCAGGGGTTTCAGCAGCTCAGTGCGTGTGGACTGACCACTGCATGTCAGCGCTACGAAGCCTTTATATCGTAGAGTGCCTGTAATTACTGCTGTTTAATGCCTGACTGCACACAAGGTGAGAGACCGACACCTGCTGCTTCTGGATTCTGGGAGCTTGTTTCTGGCACTGGATTTAAGAAACAAAATGCAACCACAGTTGCAGTTCTGACTTTAAATGTCACAGTTCTGAGTTTGTCTCACAATCTTGCAAATCTCCAGTTAATATCTCATAGTTTTTTCCCCATTGCAATTCTGACTTTATATCACATTTCTGACTAAGGGTTTTCTCGCAATTCCGAGTTTGTCTTGTCTTGTGTATTCTAATTCTGATTTAACATCTTGTAATTCTGAGTTTGTCTCACAGTTTTGCATATCTCATAATTCAGAGATTTTTCCATTGCAATTTTGACTGTACAGTATGTCTCACATTTCTGTTTTTATATCTTTCATTTTTAAGTTGCTTAGTTCATATCTCTCAATTCAGTGTTAATATCTCACAATGCAGAGGGTATATTTGATCATTTTGTGTTAATATCTCATAATTCAGACTCTTTTTTTTCTTGTAATTCTGACTCTCTGTCTCACATTTCTGACTTTATCTCACAATTCTGAATTTTTATATTGCAATTATGACTTTATACACTTTATTTTTAGTTTCTTTATTGAAATCTCACAATTGTTTATATCTTTCAATTTTGTGTCCATATTTCACAATTTGTACTACATCTCAGAATTGTGAGATGATGTAAGTGAACATTAGGGTGAAATTCTAATTTATTTCACCCCTAAACCTCAAATTTTATTTAGAAATATTCCATAGATAGTGATTGAGAGTGAGAGTGTTGTTTTAATTCATAATCAATATACTGTATAGTTGTTATCTTGTGCTTTCCATATCTCCAGCAGTTTCTGAATGACATTATCCTTTGGGAAGTGACACCATTTTGGAGGGAAAACAACAGAATTCTGATGAATGTTTTCAATAAGTGTGATAAAATCAACGTTTCAAAGGATTGAGCCATGTAGAGCAACAATGTCCAGGGCTGCCTTCTCTGAAAGCACCTTAACGCTACGTCGTTCTTAAATTGTACCTTAAAGCTTACCTTATGGTTAACGCCTGTTTTCTGAAACCTTCTTAGTTAAGTATACCTTCTGTAAGTCATTCGCTTGTAAGGTTGGTGTGGAGCACTCTTAGCTATACCTTATCGCTGCTGACCTGACCACCAGTACTCAAAAACCTTTTTCACATCGCAGTTTAACTACACTTAGAACGTTTTAAATGAACATTTAATGTAAAATCTGAATTAGTTTTAAATTGACATGTTTCTTTACTTTGCACTTTTACACATAAAATACTTTTGTTGTTATAAAAAGTTGTTATAACCTACTTTACCACACTTATGACCGTGAGGGTGTGGGATTGCGCACTTGCTAAATTATAAACACATAAACGTATTTATTTCTGCATGTACATATTTAAATGAGCCCCGATAAATGCAGTTCGTACTATTTCTAAAACGCTTCTTTATAAAGAACATTGTTTTCTCAATACTTTTCCTATACCGCTGTGAAGGAAAGAGCGCACAATCGATCATCGAGGCATCGATATCAATGGACAGCACCTGCTAAGGTTGCACTTAAGAAGGTTTACCTTAAGCGACATCCTAAGGTATAGTTCGGAGAACACACTTAGGAAAGGTATAACTGTACCTTTTGAGTCTTCGTGAAGCGGGACTTTATCGGAGAATGCAGACCTGGTCATTGAGCTCGATTCTCAGGGAATACATGAACTGATACCTGAATGAAGTGCAGGTCACTTTACATAACGCATAAAAGTAAATAATGAAGTTTAAGTCCTAATGCACACTGTCAGTCTCTCACTGAGCAAACACTAACTTTAGTACTTTATCAGCATCCTATAATCAAGTTATAATGAATAAAGTTGAAGTGTCTGTTTGGTCAGTGCAGACATGCTTTTATGGAGATGCATCCCTACACAAAATAAGCAGATTTATGTGTTAATAGTAGTTTTAATAGTACTAAACACACACACACACAGCTAGAGAGAAGGGAGTGCTGTGGTTATTCGGGGTCTTTGTGCCCCCAGCATGCCGTTTCCCATAATTACAGCCGTTAAGAGAAGAAGTGCAGAAATTCAATCCGAACTCTGCACAAAAGCAGCGTCTTTTGTTCTGGAAATATTTAACGCCGCGAGTAATTAAAGCAATCAGTCTAGTTCTCTCTAACTCATTTCACGCGCCTTTGTTATTGTTTGATTAATACTCACACTATCACATTTGTTTTCCAAACGCGGCCTCCTAGAATGCACAATTTTCCCAATTGACAATATAAGAAATTGCGGGGGTGCTCTTAACGAATCTCAACGCCCCATATAAGCTACGGGACGAATGGGGACATTTAGTTCTGTCCAAATAGAACACGGGCCACGATCTGCTTGATTGCGACACACAGCAGGTAACAAATCAGCCTGGGTTTGTGTAAAACCCATCCTTCTGAAGCGCTGATGAAGCCCGAACTAGTTCTCTCTGGAGCTGTTTATGTGTCTCCAGCCTTCACCGATCACACGGCCACCTGTCACCGTTCTCCCGTTCGCACGGACAAACAACGCCAGAACAATCCAGTAATCTCTCTCGCTCTAGTCCTCCTCTCGCCGAGCGACAGACGTAAATATTTTGAGCAAGAGGTTTTTGTGTAAATTCTGCGGCTCAATCATACACAAACTCAATTGTTACCTTTATGAAATCGCCTCTTTGTGTTTATGCAGGAACAGAATAAATGATCTCAGTAGAAACGCTGTTTGCAATATTAGCCGTTTAAGAGCTGAAGGGAGGCAGCTGACGTCTGCGTACACAGTTTACACGGCCAACCTGTTTATACAGCTAAAGAAGTGTATTTTACAACCTTTCCCAAGCTGTTTATTTTAACTTTGGGAACGTTCTGTGTGTTTCTCAGCGCGAGTCCACCGCCGAATCAATCACGGCGCGCCGGTCAGGGCCTTTCAACGCCAAGCCGGATTTATGCGGAGCCGTTCGGACGCGCGGTTCTGTCCGGTTTGATGTGGTCCGAACGGAATCCGGCTCGGCTCACGCTCCTCATGTTGATGGGTGACTGCGATGCCGGCTCCAGTTACACGACTTTATACACTTTAGACATGCTTGACAAAGAAGGCATGATGTTTGGCAATTCTGGGTGCCTGTCTGCCTGCCTGCCTGTCTGTCTAAGGACAGTTTTGTACGCACACTCGTATATATAATCAAACAAACAAACATGACTTATGTTGCTGAATTCCTAAATACTGTCACAAACAATCTTGTGTTGAAGTGATTCATCAGTACTAGTCCTCGGTGATTTGATCAAACCCCTCAAACATTCAGATTGACCTGCACGGCGAAGAGAGAGAGAGAGAGAGAAAAAATATAAATAAATAAAAATAAATAAATAATAAAAATTTACTTTTACATAATAAAAAAATACTTTTCTTTTTACTTATTTTCTATTATAAATAAAACAAAACACACTCTCTTAATGACTAAGATTTTAAGTCTTGTTTTCAGAAAAATCAACTAAAAGGAGTTTAAAAAAATGTTAGTGCAGTAAGACAGATCATTTTTATTATTTATTTTATTATTTTTTTAAGACCACATTGGCATTATTCCTTGTGTAAATTCACTGTTAAGCAAAAAGGACTTTAGATAAACATCCCATTTGGGTTTGATATGAATTTTTTTATTTGTAAAGATGGTTAAACTTTCTTGTTGAACAAATTTTTACTTTCTTCAGCTTGAGGCATATTTGCTTCTCTTTTAGTGTGAAAATGATTTTTACATTTTACAAAAATAGAACTTTTTATATAAAAAGCAAAGAAACGAGCCCAGCCCAGATCAGAAACAGTAACGCAAAACTAATGTAACACATCACTTTCCATAAAAAGAAGCTAGACACTTAGTTACTTTTTAGGGAATAATGCAATATTGCATTACTTTTAAAAATGTAATTTCCTCCAACACTGCTTAGAATATATTTTGGTTAGCTGGGATGTCTGTGCTCTGGTAGTGCAGCTCATGTAAAAGCAGATCCGTGTGTGAAACTCCAGCTGCTCTGGATCTGTGTTTGTTGTATCTGAATGGCAGGTTTTCTGTGAGGTGAAACCCGTATAAACATTTCATCTGCTGTCGTGAGTTTGGCTCAGGAGGATTTTTGAGAATCCACTGTTCTTAAGAGCGGGAATCTCTCTCCAAAAACACTCTCCTCGGCTTAAAAATGTGTTTTGTTTACATCTGTTGACGGAGCGGCGCTGTGTTATGGCATGTGCGCATGAGGCCTGTAAACTCCAGAAATACTCGCACACTGTCAACAACCTCCAAATATGTGGCCATTGTTTCCTGCTAAATTCTGAAGTGTTGAAATTGTAGGTTAAACAAAGTGGAGACATGGAAACATCTCCATGTTTAGAGCCACGGCGCGGAGGGTTCTGACCCCTAAATGATTCACATGGACATGGAAACCTGTTTTCATCATTGAATAAAAAGAAAAAAAAGAAAATTAGACTTTTTTATATTGTAATTGCAAGTTTGCATCTCTGAATTGCTTAAAATAAACGAGCAAATCATTTTCTTTTCTCAGAATTTTGTTGCAAAGTCATAATTGTGAAGTATAAAGTCAGAATTGCAAGATATAAAGTCAGAGTTTTGATTTATAAAGCCAGGGTTTTGAGATATAAAGTCAGAATTGGAAGATATGAAGTCAAAATTGTAAGATATAAAGTCAGAGTTTTGAGATATAAAGTCAGAACTTTGAGATATTGTTGTAAGGCGATCCTCCGTGGCTCTGTCCGACCAGCATCAGCGGGAATTAGTTCCTACTCGGACCCGTTTGACCCAAGCACCTCGGGGATATCCGCTCCAGGTGTTTTCATTCATCTCCACTATTTAAGGGAGTGGTTTAGCTTTGTTCAGTGCAAAGTTTTGTTCCTGTAACAACTCTCAATTTATCGACTCTGATTTCTGCCTGATACCCCGAACTCTGCCTGCCTCCAGTATTGTCTCTCTCTTTTGCCTTTATTGTGTCTGTTTGCCCCTGATTGAACTCAGCCTGTACGACTACTCTTCTGTGTAAATAAACGGTGTGCAAATGGATCTACCGCCTACTGAGTCTGCATCACAGATATAGACAGAGTTTTGAAATATATAGTCAGAACTTTGAGATACATAGTCAGAGTTTTGAGATATAAAGTCAATGTTTTGAGATATAAAGTCAGAATTGTGAGATATAAGTCAGAGTTTTGAGATATAAAGTCAGAATTGTAAGATATAAAGTCAGAGTTTTGAGATATGAAGTCAAAGTTTTGAGACATAAAGTCAGAATTGTGAGATATAAGTCAGAGTTTTGAGATATAAAGTCAGAATTGTAAGATATAAAGTCAGAGTTTTGAGATATGAAGTCAAAGTTTTGAGACATAAAGTCAGAATTGTGAGATATAAGTCAGAGTTTTGAGATATAAAGTCAGAATTGTAAGATATAAAGTCAGAGTTT
>JAUMHG010000092.1:768672-785190 GCA_032359395.1 Enteromius anoplus | reverse complement strand
GTGACTATTTTTTTTACGACCACTTAGACTTTTCGAATCCTGTCCCCATTTTTTTTGTGTGTGCATATACCAAGTACCATAAAAGTCACGAAGTTTTGTACCATTCCGATGAAGATACGATTTTTAATAATTTTTATAAAAAAAAAATTCCGGTCAGTACTGACCGAAGATCCCCAGAGGGTTAAAACGGAGACTTTCGAAAACGATGACACATTTTAGTCAAATGATGCAGTCATGTGACTAGTTCAACTGATGGCGGACAGCATTGTACAGCAGTTGCTTTGTTTTCTCTCAATTTTGACAGCCCTATTAAGGATTAATGTCAGTTTGTAAATACTCCAGATAGCTTTTCTTCAAAGAATACGTAATGTAAGTCAATAAACGGCAGGTGGAAATGACGCAGATCGAATCGTCTTACGTTTCACGCATGCGCAGTACAGGAATGTAAGCGTTTTCAGTTTTATCAGTGTGGAACATCAAGTCTTCGGAAACGATTGAAAACGATAGTGTAGAGGCGGAGCGTTTTTAGGGGAAAAACGCCGTTTTCAAATTTATCTGGGTTAGTGTAAACGTAGCCTAAGTCACACTCACCAGCACACTCATTGTCCGAGTTCGTCTGTACGTAAGTGGACTCTTCCTATGCTCTCTGCTATCCATGTTACTCACCTGTGTGCTTACCTGTTCTCCTCGAGTGTACTCCTTGATCCCCTGTGTCTCCGTCGAAGTCCAGTGATTCCTCCTCTCCTCTGGATTTGTTTATGTGGTGTGATTGTGGTCATCCTGTGGTGTGCTTCATCTACTGCCTCTGCCAAGAAAGAGAAAGACTTTTAATGTGTTTATCTTTCCGTTGGAATTGGAACTACTACTTATCATTTACCTTTTGCCGCAGTCTGCGAAGAACCTTTGTTGAAATAAACTCTGTTTTGTTATTATTTTACTCCTGTGTCAGTCCGCTTCTTTAACAGTTCACTTGTCTAGAAAATCATTACTGATTTAAGAATTTTTAGATATCTTGGCTGGAAACAAGACAACAAATCTTTTTTTGCAATGAATGATAATAAAGACTATTATAATAAAGAATTAGTTGGGGACACTTGATTTCTTGTGATTATCGTCGTCTTGACTACAGAGACCGTCTCTGCATTTGATAAATAAAGTTTAATTCTCGTCATTATACATTACCATCACTCTGTTCTTCTATTTGATGTTCAGTGCTTTGCTACAATCTGTATTGTTAAAAGCGCTATAGAAATAAAAGTGATTGATTGACTGATTTATTACTTGATCAGGAAAAATACTAATTTTATAAAATAATTTCTAATACTAATTTTCTAATAATTAAGTGAACAAAAACACATTTTAAGTGTCAACGGCTGCAATTGTCATCATTTTGGACGCTGTTCAGGATTCCTAAAAATAACGTTGACTGATGTTAACCGAGATTATTTATGGGAATCCCACTAATATTTGTTTGTTAATGTATTATTTATTAATTATTTAAATAAGCTTAATTTTTTTTTTATTTAGTTTAAGTCTTTTGTCATTTTATTAGTTTACAAATATTTATGTTTTGCTTATATTTTTCTAGTTTATTTTACTATTTTTTTAATTTTTAATTTTAATTTTAATTTTTATTTTACAATTACAATGTGCTTTAGCAGGCACTTTTATCTAAAACATCTTACAAATCAGGACAATGGAAGTAATCAAAACCAACAAATTACAATTTTATTTGATTTTCAGGAATTTTTGTACTTTAATAGCAGTTAGTTGCAAAAGGCATTTTTATTTTATTTATTTTTTTAATAAACTTTGTTTTTTATCTCAATTTTATTTAACAATACACTGGCCAGGAATAATAATGAGGAGCAATAATTTCACAATTATACTCTGGTATGAAGTATAGTTTGTGTTAGTGCTACAATCACAGTGGCAGGTGAATGAAGTTATTACGCTGTGTGAATCTGTGAGGTGAATTAGTGTGAAATTGGCATCATGTGATCGGTTCCTGATTGCTCAGATCAATGATGCAGCTTTACCATGTTTAGCTAATGCTTATTTTATTACACAAGCCAAAATGAAACACATTTATTATGAGACAGGAGCAGCTGGTGTGTGTGTGTGTGTGTGTGACGTCAGCGTGCTGTAGTACCTCCATCTGCTGAAGAATAGGAGATTTATTTATATGATCTGAATGCAGCATGTGGGCAGCAATCGCACAAAGAGCCGCATGAATGAAGAATTTACACTCAACCATCCACAACATCCATTTTATTGTTGTTGTTAGTGACGGCTGCCTAGCAACACCCAGGAAACTGTCTAGAAACATACCAATAAAACTTTAGAGTCTTTAAAAAAAACAAAGATTACAAAAAAGGTGATGCCATAGAAGAACAATTTTTAGCTCCTGTAAGAAGCTTTCAGTGATTACTTCTTAAAAGAACCACGCTTTTCTTAGTGTGAAGAGCAAAATTAGAATAATTTAAAGTTTATTTTTTTCCACTCTAAGGAACCTTCCATGGATGTTAAAGGTTCTTCATGGAGCATCAATGCCAGAGAAGAGTGTAGAGCATTAGATTCTTCAGCTAGTCTTTCTCTCTAGCCAAGGAACAGCAGGTGAACTTGTTCACACCCTGAAGACGGAGTTTCTGTTCCATCTCACGCCTGTGAGGTCATTAATTTAGAAATGGAAATATTGTGAAAACATATGGGGGAAAATATGCAGAGCGAGAGAGAGAAGCCCAGGGCGAAGGGTTTCCAAGCTGCTGAGAATCATCCATATACAGTAAGACACTGCTGTAGTTCTTAATGTTCTTAATTACTTTACTGTTCCTTTGATATAATCTCCAAACAATATTAACTTAGGAGTTAATATTGTTTATATATATATATATATATATATAACATGAGCATATTATTTGATCAAGAAGAGTCACAGTGAAGCACGATCATATCCGTTATCATTTTCAGAACGACGGCGTTATTGCTTGCGACGTGAAGATCTGCGTCAAGAGACAAACACATTCACTTCCTCTTCTAAAACAAAGCTCGGCCAAATCAGCTTTCTCATGCAAATAGAAACATTTAGCTAAAATCGAGTTTTTGTAATCGCATTGCTGCGTGATTTATCGACCAGACACGACGGATCAGGGCTGAAAAACAATCATCTTCCTGCATATTTGCACATAAATATTGTACGCTGAAAATGCGACGTAGACGTGGCAGTCAGAGAAAGATGCTGATGAGCGTGTTTTCTGACAGAGTTCTTACGTAACGTAAAATATCATTTTCCCGCTGGGAGGGCGACACGAATTCAGCCGCAAAGGTCAAAGTGAAACGTTTTCCTCCGAGCGACGTCAGCAAGCGCCGTAAACTTCAGCACGAGAGATTCCAGCCCGTCGTGATTTACACAGAGACCCCACATCCCCTCGTGTGACTACATCAACATTAAACCTCAAAATTACACGTTCTATCACCGGCAGCTCACCTGAGGATTACATTACTGAAATACAGCATACATAATTAATGCTGAGGAATAGAGCGCTGCGAGTCGCCACGCACACAATCTAATAAAGAGCTCTGTTTCTGTCTTCTCTCTCTCTCTCTGCGTTCTGTTGTTTAGTCCTCTCATATATCTGGACGTAGTCGAGGCCCTCAGGGGCTGCAGGTATCATCTTAAATAACTCACAGTGTTTGTAAGGTGAGGGGAGCATGGAAATGACTCAAACCTTCTATTTTTATTATTTTATGTCTTCTCTACAAATGTCTACAATTATTCAGCTTAAAGGAATTGTTTAAATAAAAATTAGCATTCTGCCATTATTTACTGTTGACCAAATGAAGACAGTTTTGGATTAATTACTGCTGTGTTTGTGCTCAACACGTTATACTGATAAACAATGAAACTTAAAAAAGACTTGCTGTAATAAGAACATGAAAAAAGTCTGCTTTTTACAACATCTCTTTCTGGCCCTTAAGATTGAGAGGAGTACTTCTAGTGATAACAGCACACCAACCATTTTACTGTTTGTATCACTCCACTTTGAATGTCATGGCAGATGCCCAACTTCTTGGGCTGCCCCCCTAATAGTCACTTAGTCTCTAAAAAATTCCCCGTTTACGGCTGGTCAATGTATGTAATAATACAGTACATCGTGTGGGACATCCAAAAGCTTGCCTATCATTCATCCACCACAACATGTACGTATTGCTTGTTCACCTAAAAAAGATGTGCACTGTAGAAGTGTTTGTGTGGAGTGTGGCGCTAAACAGTAGCTCACTGCAGGATAGATGAAGGTGCTCACTCACTCTTAAAATACTCAATTTTTGCTCATACAGATAAGAGTAATGTATCTTTCTGTAATGTATCTGTGCACTCACAATAAATCAGAACATTGTGCATCACAGGTGCATCACTACCATGCAGATGATGAGTCAGTGTCATTGGCTTCATCTCTTAAACCGAAAACAAAGAAAGCACTAGCTTATCAAACTATTGAAATGTTATTGCAGCCTCTTTACTGTTTTTCTCGGACACATTCAGAATCATTACTTCTGTCGGTGTACTGTGGAAAGCTTTACGCATTCGCTTGAGTGCGTATTAGACAATGTAGGCAATTAAAGGCTCATTATGATTATTTAAATGGTTTATTAAACGTGTGATTTGTCGACTAACGTGAAAAATGAACGACTAGTAATAATACTGTTTTTGTATCACAGAATGCTATTTTAAGAATTTGTAGGTGAGAATGTACGCAAGGAACTCTGTTGTTGTTTCTGATGTTTAAACACTCATACCTTTGAACTGTTGTATAAATGAAATCACACTACTGCTGTACATGCTGTGATAAGCTACAACTGAATCAAAACCATGCTGATATACATCCATATCGCACTGAAAATCAAAGCATACAATTATTTCCAGAATCATTCACACATCAAATTCAGACAGGAATCATGCATTCATGCTATTTTTCTGCAGCTTAATGCAAAACACAAGAAATAATCAGCTTTTAAATGCTAATTTAAAGAAAAAATGCAACAAAATGCATCATATTTTGTAAGAAGGGGTGACATGACAGAGACGAACATGTGTTGAAGAAACAAGTGTTGGTTTCCATGCTTATAATCGTACTATCCCTTTAAAGCAATTGCCACTGAATGCACCCGTTTGAATTCAATGCGAAAGAGGGACTGAGTCAGGTGTGTGTGTGTGTGTGTGTGTGTGTGTGTGTTTGAGACGGGAAGGGCAAAAATCCCTCAAGACTCCGACAAACATTGCTGCCCTGCAAATTAAACCCGTCACCTCTATTGCTGGAGACACGCTCATGTCTTATTTATTAAGGAGAGAAAAGGAAAGGATGGTGCCGGCAGGCGGGTGAAAGAGAGAAAAACTTTAGTGCATATGGAGTGTTTGGTTGCGAGCAGCAGGCAGAGGGTTCTTGGCTGAATGCGTGTATGTGTGTGTGTGTCGGTACGGAGGCCAGGTCCTTGCTGCAGGCGGCTCAGGCTGGCCAGGGTACCGCAGGAGAGCAGATGGACAGCCAAAGCTTGTAGTCACACTTACCTTCGCTGCTAAAACCCTAATCCCACAACGCAGTCTCCTCCAAGGCGGTCTCACCGCGGAGAGGGGCCGCAATCTGGACGGGAGGATGCGCTGCCAACCTCTCACTACACAGACATGCAAATGGACCCGTCGCAGCAGCTGACCGCCAGCCAGAACGCCACTTCCTCAGAGTAATTAAGACACCTAGAAAAAAAGAAAAAGCCCTGTGAAGAAGATCACAACTTTCAGGCGGATGAAGAAGGGAAGGTGTGCGAGCAAGGGGCCGTTCGTGTTAATTCGGCCCCGTCGATAGTGTAAATCGGGGTCTTAATTGGCTGAGTATCCTGTCGAGTGTCGAGCAGCGAATCAGAGCGGCGGCAGAAATCTGCCCCACGTCAGTCGGCTGGGAGATTTGGCCCTCGCTGTGGTGAACAGACCTGCTTATTGGAGCCGGGTTGGTGGGTAAATAGAGGACAGATGTTAATGTGGTGGCTTAGATACAGTACAGGGATAAATGAACAGAGATAAATACGATTTCACCTCTGAGCGGTAAAAGAGCTCCGTCGGAATGATTCTGCTCACCGACAAATAAAGAAATGTGTTATTGGAGCCCATGTTATGACATTCAGCTCACCTCTAGTTAATGTTCATGAGAATCTGAACAGGGTGACACTTTCACAACATCGATCTGTTTATTGGAGTGGCCCAACATGTTAACTGCTTGACGTGAGTTTGGGCAGAGCTATGTGAAAAACCCTTTTTTGTAATTCATTATTAGTCTCGCGGAAATGACACTGTGCCCTCAAAGGAATAGTTCAGCCGAAAAATGTATGACTTTGTACCCCATTTACAACTACAACTATACATGTCAGCTAGCAGTCATTGGAGTATTATTAGACTGTTTGGGTTAGGGTTGGCGATTGGGTTGTTTTTGACCCAGCAGTTGGGTTACTGCCAGAAGGTTGGGTTAAACATTTGCAAGTGTATATCAGTTTATTCAGCTAACCGTAAACCTAACCCAAGTGTCTACTCTGAGAGTTAGTAGACATGTTTTTGCAAAGTAAATTATAGTTAGTAGAATATCTAAAGTGGACTATCAAAATAAAGTGTTATCATATCTTCCTTTGTATTCCACTAGGAAAAGAATGGCATGCGGGTTTGAAACAACATGAGGGAGTGTGAATGATGACAGAATGGGTCAGTTTTTGGCTCAGTTGTCTCATAGGTTAGAGTACTGTTCAGCTTTTCTGTGTTTATGGTACAGAGTTGGAGCATTGTGTGTCGTTTGATCATCATCAGGGATCTGACGCTGCTCTACCTGAGGTCTCGTTCTCCGTGAGTTTTTCTGGGGTTCGGTGGCTGATGGTGAGCACTGACCCCCCCATCCTCAGCTCTGACGGAAACAGCCAGTGCTCATCTAAAGGTCAAACTCATACAGCAGGTTAAACAGGCTAATTGTAAAATTTAGTCATGGTTGCTTCAGGTTATGATCATTGACAGAATTATACAATAATTAAAGGTCATTGGATTTGCATTGGAATCCATTATTTCAAAGAGAAGCTCAGGCATGATTTTGCATCTCATTGACTGTTCAGTCTGACTGTTTGAAGAGATCTCAGCGCTGAGAAACATCTCTCACTTCCACACAGACAGAGAAACAAACGACAGGTGTCCAGACCTGCTGTCCATCTGTCCAGACTCTCTGAACACTCGACACAAGACAAGAGAGAGAGAGAGGGGACAGACAGACGGATGGATAGACAGATAGATAAATGGGTGGATGGATGGATAAATAGATGGAGAGATAGACAGATGAATGACAGGTAGTACAATATAGATATATAGATAGATAGAACAATAGATGGATAGATAGATAGAGTGATGTATGGCCAGATGAACAATGGATAAATAGATAGATAGACAGATAGAAAAATAAATATATGGATAAACGTATAGTATAGATGTATAGGTGGCGTTCCTGTGTTGAGTGCGACTCTCTTTGGAGTTTCTCTGGTCTGGAAGCACGGTTTTAGGATGCAGGAGCTGCTCTGAGTGTTTCAGATTTGGCATTTCACCTGTGGGCATTGGCCATGATTGAGATGCACAGAAGAGCTGCGGGAAGAAACCGCTGCTGCTCTAATTGGCCCAAGAGTGCCTCTAATTCCTGCATCTCTATGAGACCTCCATTTTAAAAGAGCATAAATCAATTAATGGAACGATAATGTGTTTCTCATTTCTGTTCGATGCCTGGCAGAAAGTTTGAAGAGCGAGCGTTAGTCACCTTCTGTAGCCTCTAATAGCACATACATTCATTACTGACGTGCTGGAGTCGTCTGCTCCTCTTACACGCATCTATAGAATTAACGTGCCATTTCTGACTCTCTGTTTCTAATGACTCCAAACCCTTCCTGCGGAGCGTCCCTGGAAATGGGCTGTTTCAGTAATTCACACTTTCCTGAACTTAGTTAGAGTTCTTTGAAAGTGGATTAAGCAGCTCCAGGAAATGTCGCTGGTTAAGTGCTTCTGTGAGGGACAGAAAGATGGAGAGGCAGGAGGATGTGAGAGCAGATGAGGTTAAAAGCAGTCATGGCTGGTCGGCTCAGAGCCGCAGACTCAAAGCTGAGTGCTGGACCAGACACACACACACACACTCCGCCATGCTTGCATTGAAATGTGCTTTCGGATCAAATGAATGGCTGGCTGAACACTTTCAAAAATACATGTTTTGAAAGAAAACTTTATTTGTTTTTCTTGTAGAAACAGAAAAAAAAACCAAAATGCAACACATTCTGTCTTCCACAAGCCCCACCTGTAAGTCGCTTTGGACAAAAGCGTCTGCTAAATGAATAAATGTAAATGTAAAATGTAAGCCGGTTTGTTGGTCTCGGTTGGTCTGGGCAGGTTTGGAGGGTTTTTCAATGGCTTTGTGCACATCTCTGGTCATGTAGGAAGACCAGCTTAAACCAGCTAAGACCAGCAAACCCCCTAAGACCTTTTCTTAATATTTGCATTTATGTTTGAGTGCAGTCAAAAAATTATTCTACAGCACTATTTACTTTAAGTTTAATTTAGGTTTCCCATTTAAACAATTGCACTGTGTCAGACCGACTTAAAAGGTTGTGTTTTGGTTCAACTCAACAACATTTGATGCTTGTTCAATTTACTAAAGTAAATAAAGTTAATCCAACACCATGCTTTACAATCAGTTTTCTCAATCCATTTGAGTTGAGAGCACATACATGCTTTTACTTGTGTATCTAGGAAGTGGATTTTCCCTTCCCATCATGCTTTGCACAGGGCTTGATGAGAGTAAATTTTGAAAAAAAAAAAGTTGTTTTATTCATTTTTTTCCGAAGGTTATTGTAACGTTCTGTTCCTGTTTAGTCTTGTCTCCCCCCAGGTGTCTGTGTCCTTTTGGTTTCTCCCTCATTTAGTTCAGTGTCATCACCTGTTTTGTACACCTGTCTACACTTTAGTTCCTGAGTTTGTTGCCTTTGTATTCCTCTGTGTTTTGGGGTTCTTTACGTCCTGTTGAAGTTACGTGTTCCCCTACCGTGTGAGTTTTTGTGGCTGCCTCGTCAGCGTTTTCTGTTCGTGTTCTGTGGTTTTTTGATTAAACGTTTTTTTGATTGGAAAGCCTTTTGTTTCCTCCGCTCTCTCGGCGCGACACGCTCCACAACAAAACGCCGAACTCGTGACAGTGATACAATTGGGAGATTTTAGTTTTTTTTATTTAATGCAGTTTCTGGTTTATAAGTGTTAGCACTGCATTAGCTTCAGCTAAGGTAACAAAACATCTTATGACTGAAGCCTACTATTTAAGTAAATCCTATATAAATGTTTTAAATGTTGTCAAAACAAACAAACAAACAATAAAAACGGTATTTAAAAAAAAACGGTATTTGATCAAATTAAGTTGGCCCGACTCAATTACATTTCATTGGGGTTACACATGTTCATTGGATGTAAATCTTGCCCTCAATTAAAGGCAGAGTAGGTGTCTTTTCAAAAACTCTTTAGAAAACAGAGTTGGGCCGAATACCAGAACAAATTTGTAGCCAATCATCAGTAAGGAGCGTGTCTACTAATGATGTAGAGGAGAGTTCAGTGAACAGCCGAGCCAAGCGACAGAAAGAGGAAAATGTCTACGATAAGAGAAGAAATAGGACCCGTGTAAATATCTTATCAGCTTTCCAGCACTGGAGAGAAGTCAAGGAGCAGAAGGTTTGCTATCGATAGGTGACTGTCTTTACCAGGCGCAACCGTTGAAAATCATTTGAAATTTTTGTCAGCGAGTCATAAATATAACATGGCAGCAGTTTTCTGTTGTATATTTTTTACTGCTCGTATCTGGTGTACACAGCATCACTAATTATCATGACTTCTACAGTATTTTGAGCGTTGCTCGTGTCCCGTGTAAACAGTGTAACACTGGTTCTGCTTTATTTCTCAGAACTTTTAAACAGAGTTTATCCACTGAACAAATATAACAGAACCAATAAAATAGACGTTGGTGAATCTGTCACAATTGTAGACCCCATGTCATTAGAAAACTGATTTTGATTTTAATACTATTTAGTTATGTGCAATCATATGTACAATATCAATATGAGTTGAAGGAAAAACTATAACATGAATTATTACACAACATTTAATAAAATAACAAAAATAATTATATATATATATATATACACACACACATAAACTAAATGAAAATGAGAAATGTTGCCTTAGCAACTAAATAAACCAAATAAACCCCTTTCAGCTGAAAACAGAAAACGTCTGATGCGTTTTCACTTGCACTGTTACACAACAATGTTTTTGAAAGTGTTTCTCAGTTTTTAGTACAATTACTATCATGTATACATGTTCTTAGTTTTAGTTAACTATAATAACCCTGAAAAGCCTTGATAAAATGTTGTGGTTTACAGTGAGGTGTGAGTGTGTGTTTCATTCAAGGATCTCCGTCACAAGGACAAACTGATAATAGACAGAGATTTTTTTAGGTATAATGATCTCTGACATATTTATTAGCACTAGCTGTCATGATGAACTCATGGGCTGGTTGTCCATCATTTTTGCAGCTGAGCTCTGAGCCGTAATTCACAGACATGTGTAATACATCACAGCAGAAAAAAAATACCCCTGAGTTTTATTTTTCATAAGGTGATCCCTTCTAACATTAATGAGCCGGGAGGCCGTGCATCAAGTTCATACATGTTATATTAAAATTTATGAACGACTTCATCAGAAAGCACTCTGGTGGTGCCGTTGAGACGGGACAGATCTGGAGTGACACAGACACGCTGGTTTTACCAAACACTACCTGTCAGATCAAAACACATGAGAGAGACAGACGCAACATAACTGCCCGCTTTTTAGGAATAGTTGTGTCTAATAATCCAGTGATCTGACACGACTCTGACCAGACAGAACCTACTCCGTCTCTATAAGGCCTGAAACATGTGAAAACACATCTTAGAACATAAAATATACACAAGTATACATGATATACAATTGTTTTTGCAGTTTCCAAATGTCTTTAATGTACACGTGACCCAGGAACACAAAAGCAGTCATAAGTATTTTGGTATTTAAATAGTTGCATCTCAGCCACATATCATCCTGTCCTAAAAATACATGCATCAACGAACACGTACGATAAAGGAAAGATTATGAACTTAAAAAGATGTATAAATCTCAATAATAAAAAAAGTACTCTTATTGAGTTTGGGTTTGTAGGTCCAAGATCAAATATTTGTTGTCGTCCTTTGTAGTCTTTTCGCTGTTGTCTCACACTTTTGAAATTTTAAATTAATTAATTTATTTATTTTTTTATAGCTGTCCCACAGTTGTGCCATTTTTACCCTGAACAGCAATCTTGCCCCTAATAAAGTTTTATGTATTTATTTTATCTGATGTTAGAGTCAATGTTTATAAGTAGGGTACAAGTGATGTGCTTGAGATAAAGTATGAAGAAAGAATATGAAATAAAATAAAACAACAGCGAAAGCAAAGTATGACTTTAGCATGAACTATTTCCCTTTCAGCTCAGCAGAAGAGAATCTTGGTACGGTAAAGTTAGTTAAACTGTCATGTTTATGATAAGCTATAAGACTTATGTTTCATTCACTGAAGGATGTCTGAAGGAAGTTCTAGCACTCTCTCCATTACTGAGGTTTGTTTGTTTGTGCATTCGTACTTTTTCACCTGTGCTTGTACGTGTACTCTTGGGTAGTTGTGCATGTTATGCATGCGTACTTATGCACTTGTGCATGTGCGTTATGTGTTTGTGCGTGTGCTTGTGTACTTTTGCATGCATGGCCTGATGGTCACTTTTCTGTGACACTCTTATGAAAAGGGTACAACAGTCCAAACCAGTTTCACACAGGTTGTTTTCTGAACCCATACTGCACATGCAATCGTAAACAGAAATCCAGTCGGCTGATAGTGTCAGGGCGAACACATTATGAGGCCGTTTGATTACGCTGTGCCGGTGTGTTTTATGTTAAATATGAGCTTATGTGATCAGCACACTTCCCTCTATATTCCAATATTCTTTATTATAGATTTTAATTGTGTGGCGCACACGCTCTGGATATGAAGTGCTATCTTTCACGCGCTGGAAAACCAACAAAGAGTCTTTTATTCTGTCTGCGGTTCATCCCATGCTATTAAAAGGTCTGAAATATCTCTGAAGATATTTTGCTCCTAATTGGAAATAATTAACTTTGCCATCTCGGAGGCTTCAAAGTTATATTGTTCCTTTATGTATCTGAGTAATTAATTTTTAATTTAACAGTTGAATGCAAATTCTCATCCACAAATATTATTCATCATTTTTTTACTGTGCCAAATACTGAAATATTTATAACCGTGCCCACAAAAGGGTCCAGACGCAGTATGAAGTTACATTTTTTATATTTAATGGCAGTTTTCATAGTTTTTTGTCCGCAGTTAAGATGGCAAGGCTTTACACGACCAGTTGAAGACGTTTTTTTTTTTTAACTCTTGTCCCTCAAACAGAGCTGTATTCAGTCATTAAGACCTCCAGAGTCACCTACACCCATCTGACGCCGCATTAGCATACTGGCCTGAAAATGTCACTTTGCTACAAAATAATTTTTACTATTTTCTTTGTCCTGGTCTTTGTGCAGTTGCTGTGTAAATAATACTGTACACTAACAGAGACACACACATTCAGAGCTCCTATATCTCTGCTGCTTTGAATGAAACAGGTTTAGATGGTGATGTTCATTTAGGTGAACTCACATTTTTGCACAATTATGTAAAGTCTGAATACAGTATGTGCAGTTGTAAGTCGTGTCCTCGGGGTGTGTGTGTGTGTGTGTACGACCCTGTTTACACACCATACACATCTCTGCACATGACAAAATGAAGAAAACCCAGCCACGAGATGTTTAACTAAACAAGAAACATAAAATTAAATTAAATCCATTGAGATGCTGCATAAAGCCTAAACATCTGTACTCTTTCTTTCACTCTTTTCTTAAATTAATACATACTGTATATAGAAATGAAAGCAATCAAGAGCATTTGTATCATGGCTTTACTTTCACTCCAAATTGTCATTACTGCAATGTGAAAGTGTTTTTTCATTTTTTTTTACAACAAGCAAATGTTTGTTCTCTGCCTAATTTATGTTAATTTAAATAAAAACATGTATTAGATGAGAATATTAATTATAACAACAACACAATAAATATTATAAAATCGTCTGTATGTAATAAAGTAATGGAAATTGTACATGAATATGAAAAATAATTATAAAATGTGAATACTACTTTGGAAATAATACAATTGTGTTATGAATTTATCTTTGTGATATAATTCAACAACAATTTACCAATCCATTTTCTCTATTTTTTTTTTTTTTGTGTTAAAAAGATGTTATACTTACAAAACCTCATACCTCATTTATTTATTTACCCATATCTGCTGTGACCTACAATAACCAGAATTAAATCCATTAATCAATCACTCATGTCCAATATGTAATAATCTGTTTATCTGTTTATTGTGAGAGACAGCACGCAGATGTGTTTTTGTTTGTTTGTTTGTTGTCATATTATCCCGTTGTTGTTTCTAATGTGAGCTAAATATGAGAAACACACATGCGAATTGTAAATGTTCACTGCAGCGTCAGTTTTTTGAAATGTCGCAGATGAATGACCGCTAATGGCAGCAGTTTCAGGAGGATGCTTTACATCTGACCTGGAGTCAGCGCCAGAAGACCAGAGGTCCGCGCTCACTCTCTCTCTCTCTCTCTCTCTGGCACGCGCTTCTCCCCGGAGCTGAGGTAGAATCCCAGCACCGCGGATTTCAGCACGACAGGTGTGAACAGATCCAAAAAGCAGTTCTCACGCGCTCATTTCACACACGCACGCGCGCGCGCCGCTCGAGCTGCTGGATCAGAGGTGACACATGTGCGTCTCGTGCGTCCTGCGCGTCCAGGTGGGCAGCAGATCGAGTTTCGCGCCGCTGTTCTGGGAGCAGCAGATGCTTCCGCGACTCTCGAATATGAAATCATCTTTGGATGAGGAGCGGCAGACGGCTTCGACACGCAGCAGTGCAGCAGAACCCGTCAGTGCGGCACTGCATCACATCTCATATTCATCTTAGGACAGTAAACTCTAGGTAGATCGTCCTGAAACCGGCCATTGTATGATCATGGTTATTTGGACCATGTTTATTTGGGCATGCACCATAAAATGGTACTTTAGAACAGCTGTACATAATTGCAAAATATAAACAATTATGGAAAGTCAAATGTGAGACATAATCTGAAAATTGCAAAAAGTCAGAATTGTGAAATAAAGTCACAACAACAATAATAATAATAGGCTTTATACCCACACACACAAACACACACACACACATAAATTATTAGGTAAAAACAAAAACTGAATTGGGACAAAGTCGAATAGTGAGAATGACCATATTTTGTCAACCAACGAATCTGAGCAAAAACATAAATGTTAAGATAATTCTTATTTCAAACAAAAAAGCTGGAATTGTGAGACATAAACTTAAAAAAAAAAGTAAATATATAAACTCAGAATTTGTAGGAAAAAATATATCTGCCAAACATAAAATATAAAATTAAATAAAAAGCAAGGTTTACAAGCTTATTTATTAATTATCATAATTTTTTTGAAACAGAGATATATATATATATATTTTTTTTTTTCTTCTAATCTGTGTTGGAAGCAGGCTTTCATAATCCAGTGAGCTCTGAGGTTATAAAAAATTCTATATGCAAAACTGTAGAATAATTATTATTGCTATTTTAACAGTCATCTTTTTTTATCAAAGTGTTTCTAATGTTTCTATCACTTCTGATGCATCACTTGTGAAGTGCTCAGTCTTGTATCAGAGTCTGTTTATTATCTTCATGGAGCTCTTTATTCTCATTTTTAAAATCCCTCTCTATGAGGAACTGAAGGGAACAGAGCTGAGTGTTAAACACTGAAGAGCTCTGGACTGAATCAGAATCAGACTGAGTTTTACTGTGAAGCAGGTTTGAGTTCTCACTGTGTCTGAAAACACATCTGATTCTCCAGAGCTTCATAACAGCACAGATTCTGCAGCCAGATGTTCACTTTGAAGATTTGACCTTCCCGATTAACCACACTCCAAACCCAAAACACACACACACACACACACACACACTCCAAAACACCTGCTCTGAAAAAAATGCTTTACTTTCATCTGAATCACGTCGGCTGTAAAATGACTGAAAATATCAAAAGCAGCATATTTTTCAACACAAAAGACTGGCAGAAAACACTGGTGGTCTCACTGGACATTTTCATTTCCCTTCCTTTTTTGAAGACTACGCTTTCCTCAACGCATCAGTCCTAAACATTTCCGTGCTTTGCTTTTAGTGTTGTATTTCACACACACACACACACACACTGTCTCTCTCTTTCTTTCTCTCTCTCTCTCTCTCTCTCTCTCTCTCACAAACACACACACACACACCCTGTGCCTGTTTTTGGACCACTGTCAACAGCAATGAAGCACTTCTCCATTTGTGTGAAATGTTTCTGGCATGCTGCAGCATTTGCATTCATTTCCCATAAAGTGTTTTTTGCAGGGCTGCAGACAATAGTCTCAGAGAGGACGGCTGATTAGGATGTTACAGCAGCGCAGGCTCCGCACACTTTCACCCGCAGCCAGCAGCTCTGTATCTGATGGAAGCTGATTATTCTGGAGTGAGAGTTTCACTTTGATACGTCTGATGATGAGGCTGAAGAGAAGGCAGATAAGAGAAGAGTCGTCCTCGCAAATTTCACTTAAGGAACTTGAGAAAGTCTAAACACATTATTTTCAGAACTTTACATCTGCAAAACTTTAAATAAAGTTAGAAGAGGAATAGCACTGGGCATTGGCAGGTTTGCAGCCCATGGCCGTTTAGTATTTCATACAAAAAGAGTGTTTGGAAAACCTTTGTCCAGAATATATGTATATAGGAAGGAGGTATTTCAAAAAACATTAAACAAAATTATATGTTTTTTTTTTATTTAATTTTAATTATTTAATGTGAAATTATAGAATACAGAAAATGCAGAAGTTGATGTGTGTAATTTGTTGTCTTTTATAATTTCCAATTTCCTTTAGTATTTATTTATTTATTCATAATATCAGCTCTGGTAACTTGTGGATGCGATGCATTTTTAATAATGTAATAGTAATATAACATAATATTCACCCTTGGAATCTAGAGTAACAAGAAAACGTTAAATAACCACATCGAATTTGTATCAAGTAAATTTACAGAGCAATCAAATATTACAGTAAAATAATGAATAAATTAATTCGTATAAACATTCGTAAATATATTCATTATACACTGCTGGAAAAATACAGACAATAGACAATTAGCAAGACACCCCCAATAAAGGAGTGCTTCTGCAGGTGGTGACCACAGACCACTTCTCAGTTCCTAT
>JAUMHG010000092.1:744963-759303 GCA_032359395.1 Enteromius anoplus | reverse complement strand
GGGAGAGAGAGAGAGTATTACATAAATACTAAATAACATAGTATGTTATAATATTCTGTTAATATTCTATTTTATTTCATTCTGTGATATTTATTTGTCTTACTATGTAACAACTGTAGACACAGCTCTGTCTGTATTCCCGGGAATTTTAGAAAAAAACATCAGAGACAAA
The DNA here is from genome assembly GCA_032359395.1 of Enteromius anoplus. Lineage (NCBI taxonomy): Eukaryota > Metazoa > Chordata > Actinopteri > Cypriniformes > Cyprinidae > Enteromius > Enteromius anoplus. Next base: position 759,131 of record JAUMHG010000092.1, on the reverse strand, counting down.
GGTGATACTTAAACTAAAACACAGACGATCTCCAGACGATCTCAGGTCTGATCTCTCCTGTACAAACACACAAATGAGCACACCAGCGTCACACGGAGAGCGTTTGGAGGGGTTTTGTGGTCTTAAACTTGTTAAAATGGGTTTTAACTTTCTCAGAAAGCTGTAGGAAGCAGTGAAAAAAACCAGAGGAAGCAGAAAGTCTGTATAATGCTCTTGTTAAGTACAACAGAAAGGCAACACTGAAGCACGGCCCATCTCGGCTAATTAGCACTTTGAAAGATAAAAGCAGTTTATTAAATCAATCAGAATGCTGTCTGTTTGTGAGTCCCAGCAGATAAGGCAATTTGCATATTAACTTAGCGATGCTAACCTACATAGACCGGCCCACAGAAATCCCGGCCTGAGACGTAAATATTATTGAGAGTACTGTACCAGCAAACTTTCAGAGCCCGGACTCTCTGGTGGATTTGTAATTCATTAAATAATCAAAAGGTGAATAAATAAGTAAACGGATAAATAGATAAACAAATGAATAAACAAATAGGATGGAGTTTTATAGAAACATATCGACGGATTAGACACTCTCCAGTTCTGAATGAAGATGATGTGTGCAAATACGCTCTAATCAGAAATCTCTCGACCACCGCAATAAAACAGCCCTGCCTTTTCCTGCCAAAACCCATATATTAATGTTGCATTTGTCTTGATTTTCAGCTCATAATGCACATAAAGAGAGAAATAACAAACATCTCTTCATCAGAATGCACAATATCACCCAAAGGCACGGGACTGTATGGAATAATGCTGCGTTGGGAAGGATTCTGGAACCTAAAACACAAACCGCTTTAATATTGATCAGGGTCATTTGTTTGTTTCTCTAAAGTTTTTATTTCACAGATTTGTCTCCTGTGCCCTGAAGACATAAAACCGTGACGCGCTGGAATTATAAAACCCGTGTTGTCGCGATCGGACGTGAGTTTATCTCTGTTTTTTCTTCATTCGCTCTTGGAAGATACTCTTTTTCCTAATAAAATCAAAGCTGAGCGTCTGTATGATCTCTGAGTGTCTGCGCTGCGAAGTTTTGATGTATGCATTTAAGAATAGATTGAATTACACATTTCACTCGTATATAAAAAATGGCTGAAGGCGCTTTGAGAGTCAGTGATGAGCTGAATGTATATTCATTATTGTGTCTTATACATATTGCCGTCTGTTGACAACAGTTCGTGGTGAATTATGAACCTGCTGCTCCATTACTGTATTAGTCGCTCAGACAGATCACTATTAATAAACGCACTGATGGTAAACGCATGGATTCTTTATGTTAATGCACTCGCTGATGTTGAGATGCGTTGAATGGCAGTGAAATAATACAGCTGGCTTTTTGTGGGAATAATGAGACAGTGCTCAGATATGCTGATTTCGGCACATGTACAGTCAGCAGAGATCTGCACACGCCACTGATATTAAAGTTTTCTGCAACTAACACTAAAAAGTACTTTTGTTACTTGAAATAAACTTGATAGAATGAAATAGTAATAGAAAATAGACATACTAAAATAACAAAAAAAAAAAAAAAAAAGAATTTAAAATAAATCAAATAAAAAAGGAAACACATGCACACACAAACACCAAAAGATGGACTTTATATACACAGTACTGAAAAAGAGTCCTAGGCCAATAGTATCTTCACCAACACAAACTGGTTTTAAGTGGGTTATTTCTATCTTTTACGGTAGCGTGTCAGTAGGAAATGACTATTAATGACTATTAATGTTGGATAAATGCTTTATAAAATGTCATTCACTTCTATTGTATGTTCTCAGAGTCATCCAGATTTGAAATAACATGACAGTGAATAAATAATGACTTTTCATTGTTGGGTGAACCATCCCTTTAAAGTCTAACACTATCAGTAAAGGTTTATTAATACTGCTCGCGAATGATAGTTCTGCTCAGATTCTTTCCACAAGCCTGAAGCAATCCAGAGACATAATGATTTTCATACACTACCCTAAACATTTACATCCACTAAAGCTCTTCCAGCTCAGCGGCAACCTTTCTGACACCATTATCCGCGAGAAATTATGCTCATATTTACCGTGACAGAGTTAAAACTTCCTTCCACCGATAAACCTAAGGTCTGATGACCCTCTGATAGTTTCTGTGGGCTGTCCTGAGGCTGTGTAGAGTTTAACTGGCTCCGTTACAAGTGAACTCCGAGACTTTTGCTCCGTTTCACGAGCGAAGCTTGAAGACGTTTCTAATTATCCCATAAAATTACCGTGAAGCATTGATCTTTATTGTGCTGTGAGGAGATCTGTGTCCTCCTGGAGAAAGTTCACGGAAAAGCTCTCCATTTTGCTTCGATAAAATTATGCGGCAGAAATCATCACAGGGGTCTTATGAGAAAAAGCCTTCAGGGCCTCGTTGAAGAACATCTGACTGTCACCGAACCAAAGACTGTCAGGAGACTCTTCTCGCACACACCTTACAGAGGACACACTCACAGCAAGTGTGTGCACTACATAGCACACTTCAGGAGATGCACACAGGCTATCGATTGATGCTATTGATTACACAGCTAATGATATATATTTTGTTCTATTTTACTCATGCATATATACAGCACTCACCCACACACGGGCTAAAATAATGAGTTTTAATCTACTGTAGATCAAGCATTTTTCTTTTTAAATACGGCATGACATATCATTTGTCCTCTGGAATGCATCTGGACACGTTTCAAATACAGGGAGCTTCTTGCAGTGCATTCTGGGATTGTCTCGTCTGTCAAGAATACATTGCTTCACGTTGTATCCAATGATTTTGGAATGCATCTTAAGTTATATTGCTATAACTGTATCGAAAAAGTGCCAAAGGTTCATAATAAGAGTCCTTAACAGAGACAAGGAGAGACAGGTGAACAATAAACATAGTCTGGGCCAGTAAAGCTCGTGACAGACTACATTAACAACACAACCTTACTGACAATTTATCGGTACGTTTCTTTGAACATTGTTGAACAAATAATGAATAACTTATGCTTAATACCAAATGTAACTAGCTATCTTCAATCTGAGTTCTCAGCATTGTTGGGTTATGAATATCTATCAGCACAAACTGGATCAAATTAACCAGGTTTCTTTACAGAGTCAACTCAGTGTTTAGGATGAGTACATAATCCAGTCTTTTGAAAAGTGTAATTTATTTTGACTTCATATTATTTATATGAATCTATTTTTTTAATATATTCAATCAATGTATTGTTCCAAATGGATGTATTTATATATTATTTATGCATGCATGTATGTATAATCTTCTCATTTATTTTCCTTTTTCTATTTATTTCTTTACTTTAAACTTTTGCACAGACTCTCCAGTCTGAAAGCCTCTGTTTTTAAGCCCAGGAGAGCGTTCTTGTCTACCTTTCAGAGCGGTGCCGTCTGAACCTGCGTCTCATTGGGTTTTGGAGAAGAGCTGCTGATTGCTCTCCATATGGCAGGAGTTAAAAGCAGAAAGATCTGGGGTAAATAATGATGCTCGTGCTGCTCCTTAACCCGTCTGAAACACAGAGCGCATGGCAGACCGCCACAAAACCAGCTCCTCGTGTCCATCACGACCCGGCGCTCAAAGAGCTTTCTTTATTAGGAAACTCTGCCTGTTTCATCACATCTACACCAAATTGGAGCTCATTAAACACGGTGCCTGAGATGTGCTCTTAACTAATACCTCCAGAACGGCCAATCAAACGCTTAATAGGTGGGTGACATCACCTCTGTTTAGAAACACGCGGGGACAGGCCCGCTCACGCCGTAATGACCCCGCGCTTCCCAGCTTTAATTGCTAATAGGCCGGCCTTCGATATCAGCTCAACTTTTCACGCTTGGAAACACGTCGTGTGTCTTTCTCTCTCACACACCCTCTGTCCGGATTCATGTGTGTGTTTTGCTGAACTCACGACTGAAGAGAGGCCAATTAAAGACCAGAGATTACATACGCGCACAAAAAGCTAACGGGCCGTTCCCTTCCTCTGTGCAAATAAAAATCAACCCAAGAAACTTGGCACAGTTGCATCAGAAAAATACAGACTTGTATTAAAGGAAGCCGTGCAGCCTGTTGCTTCTCACACTCATCCAACAGCATGTCTCGCAAAAAATACCTCATTCCAGAATATGACTTAGGCGGCCAAAGCTAGATTTCAGTTTTTGGTTCCAAAAATGTTCTGAGAATGTTGATTTTTTTTATTCCCAGAACTTTTCTCTAACAAGGATTATTATTGATACCTAAAACTAAATCCGTACAGAATGATATTACATCAAATAAAACAAACAAACAAATAAATACATACATATAACCATGGCAATGTTTAAAATTTTCATTTAAATCAGGTAAATGGGGTTTTATTTGTTAAAACAAATAATAAAAAAAAACTTAATAGAAACTATATATATATATATATATATATATATATACTGTATATATATGGAAATTAACAAGACAAAAAGCACACAAAGAAATGTTCGAAAATGGAACAAAAATGCAAAAGTAAACAGAAAATATATAAAGAAAAGCTTATTCAAAATATTAATCAAATCTCTAACAATACATCAGTGATACAAACTTCAAAGTCTTAAAAACTCTTTAACAAAATTGGGCTACACTTTAAGGTGTCCATGTTACAGTGTAATTATACATTTACTGTAAGTACTGAGTCATATTAAATAACTTCATGTATGCTTAGGATTCAGGTTTATTTATGCGTAATGCATTGTATTTCATTATAGTAAGTGCATGCAACCGGTAACAAGGACACATTAAAATAAAATGTAAATAAAATCATTCACAGTAAGTCAATGTTGAGTTTATTTCTGTAGACTCTCTGTTACTGAGACAGAAGCTGCATTTGTACCTGAAGAACATAAGAATATGAAAGTACACCATTAAGACTAGATAACATATGAATGTTGGTGCTGTTGGACCAACGTTTGTTCATAGCTTTGAGGGAACCTTGCAGAATACAAAGGAGCGGATCCATCTATATATGATCATGATTCACAAATCAATGAAAATGAATATGAGATAATAGGCAAATAGGCCACCATCTGTCCATCTAAAAAACCAAGGTCATGGGTTTGATTGCCTGGAAATTAGTTTGGTATTTGTGAAAAAATAAAATAAAAATAATACAGTAAAAACAGTAATATTGTGGAATATGATTACATCCTGTACTGTACTATTCGTGAGCATTGATGTAATATGAGTGTGAATCACTGTTTTCTGTATATTTTTGCAGAGCTGTACAGAACAGGATTAATAATGTTTCATCTCATATTTTACTCATAAAACATTTTAGTGCACCAGCAAAAGAGGAAGTCATGTCCTGCTGACCTTTGACCTCTGAGCAGGGAAAAGGTCAGAGTGAAGCCGATTCTCTAGCCGCCACGAATGTTTTCCGACTCTTTTAGAAATGCAAATATGACCCATTTGAAAGTCATTTCACTCAAAAATAAGATGAATGCGAATGTATATTTTCTCTCTGTCTAATGATGACAGTGTCCCTGCGGTGGGCCACACTTTGTTCTTTTATTAATGATGTGAGCCGTACACCGCTCTCAATCAGCCTTCCTCAAGAACTGATGACGAATTAGCCTTTACAGACTTCTTCGTTGTGAATCGTCATTAGCATTGAATATGCAAATAGCACGAGCACGCATGTTAGTAAATAAGTGTGTTTGTGTGGTGCGTATCCTGCAGAGAAACTGAGCCGAAGTGTGCAGGGGTCACCGGCCATTAGCAAGAGAATCGATTCAGAGCAGAAACTGACATGAATGATGGTGTTTAAATGATTCACGGCTGACTGATATTAATGGTGGAGGATGAATTCATGAGCATTTGAAGAGGGACGTTCAGAGACGGTAAAACACTGCAGCAGAACCAAAGAACAAATATGAGCCTAAAGAGTGTTTACAAAGAACAAAGAGTCCATCTACTATCTGTGATCATAACTCACAAATTAATGAAAATGAAAGGAAGGTAATAGTCAAATAGCCCTCCATCTGTCCATATAAAATATTTAATTGTTACTAGCTCAATCTACGAAAAACATTATTATGCAAGCATATGTTAAAAAGTACATGTAAAGCATCATTACTCCAGTCTTCAGTGTCACATGATCTTTCAGAAATCATTCTAATATACTGATTTGCTGCTGACTTTTTGATTTTAATTTTCTTGTAGATATCACTGAAGTAAGGACAGGATTCATCAAATTAATCAAACGGGATAAAAATAAAAATGTTCCAAAGATTATATTTGAAATAAATACTTCTTCAAAATGTCTTTGCCTTGAAAAATAAAACGTATCACCGTTTCCACAAAAATACTGAGCAGCACAACTGTTCAACATTGATAATAATCAGAAATGTTTGTTGAGCAGTAAATAATATTAAAATGATTTCTGAAGATCATGTGACACCGAAGACTGGAGTAATGATGCTGAAAATACAGCTGAACATCACAGAAATAAATTGCATTTTATAAAATATTCACATAGAAAATAACTTTTTAAAATTGTAATAATATTTCACAATTTTTACTGTATTTTAATCAAATAAATGCAGCCTTGGTGAGCATGTTTAATTAAAATGTTTAATTATTCTAAACCTTGCACTGACTGTGTTAGTACTTTAAATCTATAGTAGAGTACTCAATATATATTTATTGTTGTTTTTTAAGCTCTATTTTATTCTGTACACAAAAAAGTGCCATTGTTATTTTCATTATTCACATTTGTAGTTACATTAGATACTTATTTTATGTAATGTTGTAATATTTTATTTAACCATTTAGACCTGATCTCTCTCTCTCTCTCTCTTCTCTCTCTCTCTCAAATAAATAAATAAACAGAGAGATCTAAGAGAGTAATCACGTCTGGTGTGCAATACCTGAGATCCTGGGGCAGCTTTCTAAAGCAGAAGCTCATTTCTCCTGTGGCTCGTTCTGCAAATAAATGCAGACAGATTATTGCATAGCCGCTGGTCACATTAGCATTCAAAACATCATAAAAGAACACCAGCGTGACCTGACAGAATATCACCTACAGGTAATAATGTTATTAATGCAGCAAGACTGACAAAACAATCCGGATGGCAGAAGAGCTTTTAATTAGCTCGTTTACGGCGGCGCTGCGACGAAACCAGAGTTTGCTGAACTCTTGCGCAACTGAACTCGGGTCAGATCTGGACAATATGGCTTCCATCTGCTGTCCTCGGGTCCGAGCGGCTCGTGGCTCAGAGCCACTTTCTCCAGGCTTCAGGCAGGTCACACGTTGTGTCTTTCAGACATATTTAGGTCAGGCCTTTCTTTCTGGACCAGAGCGTGTTTAATGCACAGAGACGTGAGTAAATCTACACCTACGAGCTGGTTTTTCCTCTCCTGGGGCTCAACGGTGTTTCACATGCCGCTGCTTAAAAGAGCCTGATTGTCTGTTTCTCGACTCAATGAGCTCGGATCACAGATCTATACGGGATAAACCATTTACACCTCCGCGGCTGGTGATAATGACTGTATTACCACAGCATTAGGATATTAACAGCATTATCACAAGCAGACATGAACAGACAGAAGCATGTCAATCTCAAATATAGGCCTCAAATTGTCCCACTTTTATGTCGGAAGTGTCAAAATTTCCCTTGAACGTGATGACAATCAGACGAGCTGAGAAACACCACCGATGACTGCAGATCACCGACTGCTTTAAACCGCTGTTATGAGTTCATGTGGAATATCCACTCTCCATTCTGAAGAAGCTTCTGTGATTTTGGCAGAATTTAAACACGCACAAATCTTACACGTCAATTAGTAGTATTGTTATTAATATGTTAATCCACCAGCTAATAAAAATACTATCATCTCTTTTTTTCAATGTGTTTATTACAATGTGTGCTTTATTTGAGGGTTAGAACTATTAGTTGTTTATTAGCATGTATATTACTAGAATATTAGCCATTTATTAGTAGTAATTAAGCAACATATCAATTCCCTATTCTACATCTCTAATTCTACCCTTTATCTAAACTTAACAACTATTGCACTAACTATTAATAAGCAGTTCTTGTCTTACTATTAACTAGTTAGCATGCATATTACCAGCATATTGGCTGTTTATTAGTGTTTATGAAGCACGCTTTACTCTGCATGGCCATATTTTAAATCCATTAGTTCTAAACCCTAGGAGTTCACTGAGGCAAAAGTCATAGTTAATCATTAGTTAATAGAGAGAATTTGCCTCCAGACTAAAGTGTGACCAGTATTTTTATTTGAAACAGGATTTCAGTAGGTATTATACTGCTGCATGTTTTTATTTATCCTTTATTCAATTTGTTTATTAAATGATTTTATTTATATTTTTTTCATGAGAGTGTCCGTCATGGATCTGGTGTGTGTCTGTTTATGTGTATGTGTGTGTCAGACAGGTGTGTGAAATGGGCTGTTAATGGTGTGTGTGTGTCGCAGGTGTGCGTGTGTCCGCCGGCTCTCAGCGGCCGTGTCTAATTGATTGGCCGTAGTGATTTTGAGAATGACCTCAGTCAGTGTGAGTGTGAGAGAGTTTGTGGGAAAGGTGTGCTCTGTGCAAATCTGCATTAGAGCTGTGAAATTACACATTCAGTGTGGCTGTCCCAAGAGCTGGACACTACAGAAACACGATTTTCTGGCCTCGGCCCATGAACCCCAGCAGAGGAAATATTAAATAGCTCAGAAACAGACGTGTGTGTGTGTGTGTTCAGCTTCATGTTTGTGATTCATGTTTGTGAATGCCTGCTCACAAAGAAAATTAGAGATTAAACAATCACCCATTTGTTTCTTAAAAGAAAAAAAAAAAAACTTAAATTGGTTAATAATTTAATTCGGTTCAGTTCAAGTTTTATTTGTGTAGCACTTTAGGTAACAATTTATTTTAGGGTCTCTTAACTAGTTGCTTATGAGCATGCATATTACTAGAATATTAACCATTTATTAAGCACATATTAATCCCCAAATGCCTTTTTTACATTCCTAATCCTACCCAGTACTTAAACTTAACAACTACCTCACTAACTATTAATAAGCCGCAAATTAATTATGTATTGAGGGGAAATTCATAGTTACTAGTGAATAAATGTTCCCTTTTCTAAAGTGTTACCACACATTTCACATTGCAAATCGTTACAGCTTCAAAGAAAATTCAGGTTTCTACATTATATTTAGTAGGAGCTTTTTTATATCTTGATGTTTAATGTTGATGTCCAAATGACAGAAAAGTACAATAAAAACCAAGCGATTAATGCCTTGTAATCAAGCAGACAGTGAACATTATCGCAGAACCTGATTTTGCTGGTTTTGTCAACATCTTGATCCCGGAACAACATTGTGACTAGCCAATCAGATTTGAAGAACCAGTTTATATTTCATTGAATGTGATTTTAGGCATTACTCATGAGAAAGGTTAGATTGAAGTGTAGAGATATGGTCAAAACTTGGATTAAAATGTTGATCCAGTGTCAACAAAGTATGTTGACATGTCAAAGTCAGCATAATCAGGATGCACGGACATTATTAACAGCATTGATTATACGCTGCAATCAAATGTATTTGTTAGTTTGGTATTGTTGTCTAAGGTTAGCATCACAGTAGTAATGATACATATATTTTTTCCAATGTTTGCCATGTGCAAAGTCACTATTACGGTTGCATTGGTTGCAAAGTTGAGGTGGTTTCTTATTGGTTCGGGTCATAATTCCCCACCTTCAAGTTTATTAAGTGTACTTTATCATGCCAAAACTAGGCAAGCATTTGCCTGGTTTACAAGTTAATTGGGGTTTGTCGGTTCTCCTGTCTGCAAGCTCACATTTCCCTACAAGTTTGCAACGTTTTCAGGTTGTCAGGAGCACTAGCGCTCATCCCCTCTGAACGCTGAAATATCAATGCACGCATATGATTAAAAAGTACAAGGTGTCAAAAAAGTTCGGCTGGTCTGTTTTTTTTCCCCGGTCCTGTTTGAAGTCTCGCTCTGTCTCATAGCGTATTCCGATCGGCAGGTTTGTTTAGGGATTACGCTCCTGTCTTTGATCTGAGTTAATTAGACAGATCCCCTCTCGCATTAGCACCTATAGCTCATTAACGCGGGTTAGTTACGTGTGCTAATCTCTGTCCGCAGGTCAGCGGAGGCTGTTGAGTTTTTATGATCCCAGACAGGTGAGATCTGCGATCAAAGACACAGAGGAGATCAATACCTGCTCACGGAGATGAAGGCTTCGCTATTCTGCATAAAGATCCTCACAACAGATCGCGAGAAGAGCTACTTCTCCCAAACTTTCTCCTCTTGTGTGTTTCTAAGAGTCCATTTACACATTCACAATGACATTGGAAATTGATGTTGATCTGATTGCCAGAATGAAGTGGACGCTATCCAGGGGCCTCTAATGTTTACCGCACCAATCAATCATAATTTATTTTTCATAATAACACTTTAGAGGCTAATATGATAGTCCTCTTTTCTTCTTCTGTTCCCAACGCTCTTGAAAAATCAATCCAACTAATCCTACAAAAGTGAGAGTTATCGTCTCACGCAAGACGCTGCGTACGAAACTCTGTCTCAGCAGAAGAGCGTCTCAGCATCGCTAATTAAAAAACAAAGACCCTTCGCTGACGATTAGTGACGCTTCTACGAGGGTTTATCTAAAAAAAAAAAAAAAAGTCCAGTCACAAACTTTCAAAGTTGATCAAACAGTAGATTTGTTGCATTAAATCTCTGTTCAAGTTCACGGTGAATTCTCAAGCAAAACAAGGACATTATTTAATAAACAATTAAACAAAGAAACTATTTTAAACACTTACCCCTGGTTTCACAGACAAGGCTAGAGCCAGACTGAAAGTAGTTTCAACTGAAAGAAACCTGCACTGAACGATTTTAAAATATGTCAGTGCCTTTGTTTTGAGGCACCCCAGTAAAATATTTACAAGAAACTCTTCTAAATCACATAAATTAATAAACTGACACTCAAAAATGCCAGAAATTTACACTTAATTTCAAAATATATTATCCTAATGTAGTCTCTACTGCCCAGTTAGCTATGTCAACAAAAATGATTAATTGAGCATCACAGAAAAGTAGCAATTTAAGTTAATTGAACATTAAGCTCAAAATGTTGCAAAATCGTAGCTGCAGCTCATTTTAACACATTGACTTTTAACAAACCAAGCCAGTGTTAAGGTGTGATAACATTGTCGTCTTTGTGGGAGAAATTCAGCAATTTCAATGCAAGCAAGAGTTTGATGTGAGGTTAAAATGTTTACCATGTTTTTTCCACAATCAACTGTTTTGCCAAGACTGACGAAAACAAAAACCTGCTTGGATTCGTTCATATATCACTACACCGTTGACTTACCGTTGTCTTGACAATAGACTTGTTTATGCACATACAATTTATCTGAAATGTTACAATAAATGCCTCTAAAAGTCACAGACGATGGCTATACAGTAGATGATTGGATAACTACAAGAAAGAAAAGACCAATCACAGTTCGATTTAATGACATCATTGTTGCTTTTTGAATCCTGATTATTCTGTCAATAAGTCAGTGGGAGATTCTCAAACTTTAATGTGAAATTTTACTCATACTTTAGTTTGGGCGATCACATCTTACTGTTATCTCACCGTTAACTATGCCTTTTGCTTCAATAAACTTTGCAATTCATGCATATCGTATGAGATGTCGTACTACTATTTGTACTAATTCGTACAAATTCGTATGACCTCACTCATACAATATTTGCTAAATCGTATTGATTTTTACAAGTTGCCAATTCGTGTGAATTTGTACGAATGACCTACACTCACCCCCACCCTTAAAATTACAGTCACTGGGGTTTAGACAGATTAAAGAGTGAGGCTTTACAAATTTGTATGAATTAGCATGATTTTGCCACCTCTTACAAATACGTACGAATTGGTCATGAGACTGTGTTGATTTTTTCCCATATTCTTCAAAATGCTTGCTACGGATGCCAAAACACAGGCAATTGACCTGATCCAAATTTTTTGTGTCTCTCTGATCGTCTGTCTGTAGATAGAGCTCAGGTCCTTATTCAATGGTATTTTTCACCTGTTTTCTCAGCCCAAACACTGGCGCTCCTGATCCGTTTGTTCCAGCGTCCCGTGGGCTCAGAGTTTCACTGCAGAACCGAGGCAGTCAAACAGCAGAAAATGAGAAAAGTGAGTTCACACGAGCACACAAATATGAACGAAGGAACAAAGTCACTTCCAGTTTAGCCCGCCACACGTTTGGCAGTGATTATATGACCCTTTTAGCGAGTAATTTTCCCTGGATTAGAAAAACAATCAATCCAATCACACCAAGGGAGAACTGGAGAGCTGGTTTGGGCGGAAATCTCTTAAGAAGTTATGGTGTGTTGAGAGAGAGAGAGAGAGAGAGAGAAAGGCTGAATTCTGGGGCGCTGGATATATTTCCACCCACAGTAATTCATTTATGGCTTCAGAGCAAAAAGAACAGAGTCTTTGTGGTCTTTAAAACGCTTATCCTCTCCGTCTGTAGAGGCTATGAGAAGCTGCTACAAAGAGAGCGCGAGCAGGACAAAAACTGTGATAAAGTTTAGCAAATGAAGTCGCTGACCTGCGCTCGAGATTAATGTGAAACAAGGTGCCCCAACTTCAGAGCTGGGCCGAGGCAGCGGGAGCCCACGACGCTCTTCATCTGCTTGACATTGAGCGTTTGGTGAGAGGAGAATTCTGTCGTTTGTCATTTGTATGCAAATCGGGCTGTTACACAAATTAACCTATGAACCGTGTGTCACTCTTCATCTGCTGGAATCACGCGGGGCGGCCGGGTCAGAGACCGGCTCATCCTTTATTGTGGCTGATGGAAGTCAAACGCCCCGAGAACAGAAATACTGTGGAAAAGTGTTCCTGGGTAAACAGCTCATCTCTTCAGGAGAGAAACGGAACTCGCGTCATGTCTGAACTCTCAGGACGATGAGAAAATCCTGTTACACACACACAGTGACATTATATTCATGATAGTCAAAGATTGCATGAATGTGACTTTGTGGCTTATTGTCAGTATGTCTGTAAACTTTAAAGGAATAGTTCACCCAAAAATGAAAATGACCTTATAATCTACTCACCCCCAAGCCATCCTAGGTGTTTATGACTTTCTTCTTTTTAATGAACATAGACTTTTTAAAATAATTTCTCCTGGCTCTTCCAAGCTTGGTAAAGCTGGTGGATTGTGGTCATTGTTTTGAAGCTCCATAAATGGCATATATCTGTCGTGAAACTAACCTATACGCCACTTGGGGGTTAACGCATGTCTTCTGAAGCAGATCAATGTTTTTTTTTTATACATATATATATATATATATATATATATATATACACATTTTTTAATTATTACTAAAATCACTGACTTCCAGCAAATCCTGTATGCACGTCAACGAGAGAGTCGAGTTACGTTTTTTTTTAGTAGACCTCTAAGAGAAATTCACATATGAGAAATACATACGACCTCACTCACACAAATCGAGTGAGGTCATGATTTGTATGAATAAGCATGAATTTGCCACTTTGTAAAATACAAACGAAATTGATAGTGAGACTGTGTTTGGTTTGACGCAAGCCACAGTAGACATGAGCTCAAAAGAGAATAGACAAATGAAGATAGAGCAATATAAACCACTGGTAATGAATTAAAAGTCGAAAACTGGAGGTAAAGGATAAGTGTCAGAGGATTTCCCTATAAGAACGAATGCAGCTTTCATCATACGTGGAGTCAGAGGTCAGAAGTCGGAACCCGACTTGCTCGTCGACGCACATACAGCTGTTGCATGAAGTCAGTGATTTCAGTTACAATTTTAAAAATAGAAATAATTTTGCTACAAAAACCCATTGATCTGCTTCAGAAGACACATTTTAACCCCCCAGAGGCATGTAGGTTAGTTTCACAACATATATATGCCATTTAATCAGCTTCAAAACCTTGGCCACTATCCACCTTCTTTATCAAGATTAGAAACTGAAGAAACTCCTAAGTTGTAACATCCACGCCAGACTCTGCACCTGACTCCTCCCTCCCTGTCACTCAACGTTCACAATCCCCTGAGTATTGAA
>JAUMHG010000092.1:708569-718840 GCA_032359395.1 Enteromius anoplus | reverse complement strand
TCCATAAATTGCAACTGGTACAAAATGCTGCCACACGGGTTATTTCTAAAATCCCTAGATTCCAACACATCACTCCCGTTTTACAAAATTTGCATTGGCTACCTGTTAAATACCGTGTAGAGTTTAAACATTACTTTTAATTCACAAAACACTCAACAACCTGGCACCCTCATATCTTTCGGACCTTCTTAACATACATTACCAACACCGACACCAACAGCGCGCCGGATGGCCGTTAAGCCCGGGAATTACCCATTCCTGCCCGGTTCTCACCACGCCAGTTGGCTTTATCCACCGACAGCGATCAAGTCACTTGATGAAGCAAAGAAGATCATTGGTTCCTAGCCCGTCAGTGCGTTTGCCAGATCCGCCTAAAAGCTTTGCGGGTTTCCAAACCGCAAAAATCGGGTTTTGATCCCGATTCACGTCGAGAGGGGCAGTGTTTAACCCTGTCAGTGCCAGTTACTCGACCTAGTGCACTGTTTCACTTCAAGTTGGTACCAGTTTCACAGCCAGGAGTGCTGTACCAAGTTCAGTCGGTTCAGGTTTTGCAGCTGGAAGAGCTGTCGCCCGTCCTAGTGATCAGTGATCCGCTAGCGATTGGTTCCAACATCACATCACAGTGAGAGGGGCTTTGTGATGTCCAGTCAGTCCCGATTGTGCAACCTAATGAGCTGCCGAAGGCCCTCATGGTATCAAACCAGTCAGTAACAGGTGCCAGCCCCGTAGCACGATACGAGGGGTCGTGTCATGTCCAGTCTGTCCCGGTTATGCAGCCTGAGAAGCTGCAGAAGGTCCTCGCGGTTCCTAGCCCGCATGTAACGGGTCTCAACCTCGTAGCACGGCACAAAGAGCCGTGTTCCGAAAAGTTGGTCTGAGATTTGGGTATTGTATGGCCGGATCTGCCAGATGCTGTCTGTGATCCAGATCCTCATCTACTGGACTCACCCGAGCTCCATGAAGACTGTGAGGCCCCATGGCCCGAGCCGCCAGAATACGTTTGTGACTCAGAGACTCCATCAGGTCCGCCAGTGGCTGCACAACCTCCGGAGATGTCAGCTTTAGCCGTAGAATCTCCAGAGTCCCCATTGGTGGCTGCAGTGCCCATGGAGGTCCCTGAGTTACGGTCCAGTCAGCCTAGAAGGGTGCCATCATTGGTCTTGTATAAATTCACGCCCCATGTCTTGTTTGAGCGTCGATCGTTAATGTTATGTGCCTCATTGTGTATGTCTCGTTCAGCCTCTTCTTTGCTTTGCTTTAATAAATGTTCTTTAATGCATCCCTGCTTTTCCAAGTCATGTTTCCCGCTGAAGAGCACTCACTACCAGTGCAACTCGTGACAGTATGTTTATTTGTTATATATTTATTATTTATTTTAAAAATATAAGTAAATAAAATAAATAAATGTAGATTTTTTTGTAGAAAAAAATGTAGAAAAAAAAATAAATAAATCACGCGGGCGTGACGGCCGGCCTCAGAGGATTAATGTATTTATAGGTAATAGACATGCATATTGTAATGCTGTAGGCGTGGTTCTCTGTGTATAGTCTTGTTATGTTTACATTTCAAATCCATGTGATCTGTGTTTATGTTTACCTTTTGTCTCCCATGTGCTGTCCTCATCATCTGTAACCCCGCCCTTGTAATCAGTATTCACTCCTTGCCAGCGTGTGTGTCCAGGTAAAACATAAACACAGAGCACATGGATTTAAAATCTGAACACAAAACATGACAAGAATACACACAGAGAACCACGCCTACAGCGTTACATATATATTATGTAAACAAAAATGTTTATTTTGGATGTGATTTATCTCAATTAATCGTTTGACAGCACTAATTGTTATCTGTGCAAATGAGGGTAGTTTTAGGATAATTACAAAATCAGACTACTTTTTGATCACTTTCAACCTGACTCATTAATCACTTTGGTTTTAAAATAGGATAATCTTATGCCATATATGACATACAGTAAAAAGTCAAAGAGTAAGAAATTTTCTATTCTATTAACGGCATGAAGCAAAATAAAAATTACATTATCTCAAGGCTTGCCAAGCCGGGGCTCATGGGTTTAATGAATGCCTAATAATTAATTTAATCATAATAATTTAAATAAAAAATTTAAATTATATTTAAAAAAAAAAAAAAAAAAAAAAAAAAAAAAAAAAAACACTTATAAAATCAAATGTTTTATTTACCTTCATGTCATGTGACCATTAACCAACATCCGTGAACATACAAGGTGATACTAAGTTATATTATTATTGTATAGTATTATATTTAATAACTTTTTGTATGTGACAATTTGATAACGTTCACATTTAGGCTCATTCTACATGTCTGCGTAAATTATGTCCAATGATGAATGCACTTTATGTAACGCTCAGCCAAGAATGGTTCTGGACAACGAAGATAAGGTGTAACAATGTTTATTAAAGTGATGGTATTTTCAATGGATAAGGACAATTCAATATAAAGGTGAGTAGTGATCTCCAGATCGCTTCTTTGCTCCCTCCAGTGGTTCCTCGGCGATTTCAGGATCGCTCTCATTTTAATCCTTGTTTCACTCTTTGCAGGCAGGTGATTGTGAGCTGGACGGTGGAGTTCGGGCAGTGCTCTGAGGAAACAGGTGAGTACAACAAGCTGAGTATAAAAGGTAAGTGTGCAGTGATATCTCACGTGAAGGTGGCAATCTCCGAATCGCAGTGATTCTGCTTGGATTCGTGCAGGTAAGACAGGTGAGCTGACTTTCAGATCGCACAGGCAGGTAAGCATAGTAGCAGGTAAGGTAGAAACACTGAGTTCAATTATCAAGTCCTTGGCTCTCTGACAAACTGGAAACAGCATACATGGATGAGGGTGAAAGGCAAGCATGAAGGGTTGTTACCCCGATCTCAGCAAGTAACTGGTGAGCATGGCTTTAAAACAGCGCCCCTGATTAGGTTTAAGTGCAGGTGGTTAGTACGCGATTGTGAGCATGCACTGACGGCTGTACTGGGATCAGTACAGCTCGGTGGCGTGATACTATATCTTCTGTTACATGAAAATCTCTGCTGCTGCTCTAAAACGGACAAAAACGTTGCATTAACACAATTAAATCCAAAACACATTTCTCTTGCATGTCTTACCTGTCACACTAAGTGTAACGATATAATAAAAATAAGAATTTAAACCTGGCTCTTTTTCTTAAACACTCATCATGTATGAGCTCTGAAGGCTCGTAACATAAAGCATTTGCTGACTACTTTTCTATTGCATGCATTTCCACGAAACCATCATTCATCTTCTTCAAATAACCACCTTCCTGTTTCATGTAGATGTTTAGTCAGTCTAAGAGCTGAATGAAAGTCAAGCGGGTTGGGAACGAGGTGTGAGTAAACGATGACAAAGTTGTCATTTTTGGGTGATGGTTTCTTTAAAGAAGTGCTGTTGTCTGGGCCTAATTGCTGCTGTCTTTCCCCTTTTAATCAGGAATTTTCCACAGAGCCCTTCTCGTCCTGTGTCTTTCTCTCTTTCGCTGTCTCTCTCTCACCCTGTTATCTAGCTGTGAATGAGTGAGACTGATAGCAGGGGGCTCTGCTGTTATTCTGGAGCTAAAGCTGCTTATTACCAAAGGTGTGATCGGCAGAACTTCATGGCAGAGATTCTGTCGGCGTCTTCGCCCTCAACAGCCATTTTATTCAGAGGAAGACAGCGAGGGAGCTCAAGGCCCGCAGAGAAAAGCCAACGGTAACCGTCTCACTGTATTCATCGTTATAAATCTCCCCTCATCCTCCTTCAGCTGTAGATTTTTGATTAGACCTGTGGATAGAATCTTCGCAAGCGGCAAATCCCAACGCAGGGATCACACGCCAACGAGACATTGACGGATGTCTTTTTTGGTCGTCGAGAGAGCGCTTGTCGTTGCCGTGGCTGACATGCTGTTGCCATGCTACACGGCTGACACGAGACGCCTGCTGCCAGGCCCCGCACCACCAGGGAGCATGCTGGGATACGGGCGGTGATTTACCTATTACACACGCACACACATGCTCCAGGGCTGTGCACCATTCACAATCGAATTAACAATGCCTCAATTTGAATTGAAGTAGCAAACAGGAAGCAGAAAAGTGAATTTAAGGAACACAGAATGAACTTCAAAGAAACCATATAACAGCTGCAAGTGAAGTGTATAATAATGCATTTAATTTTTCGGTATGAATTGCTCATAAACACCTCTAACATAGAGCTTGTGCAAAATGAATAAATATGCATGCAAATTGATTAAGATTGCATTATATTTACAATTATTTTCAACTGCTTACTTTACACACAAAATCTTTACTTGTCACACTGTACTGAGAGCTCAAACTCAAACAGCAGAAAGCATACACCATATTTGTAAAAACATACACTAATTCACAGCCTTTGACTCAACACACAATTTGCATTTTGTGCGTGCAATTCTTGGGTTTGTGTGTAAATAATAATAAAAAAAAAAACAGGCAATTTTTGAAAACGTGTATAAGCAGTATAAAAAATGTCTAGGTTACTGTTGTAACCCACGTTCCCTGAAGGAGGGAACGGAGACGTTACATATGGGAACTCCCCATAGAGACCTATTTGCCTTTGAGCTTTTACTAAAGGCCAATGAATATTGGCTCAGGTGCCGCTCATCACTGTGTGAGTATAAGAGGGCACGCACACAGTGCACCTGCAGGTTTCCGCTGAAGAGCCGTTGCCGGCGTCAGTGCGACCTTAGAGTCGTGGCATGAGAAAGTGTAACGTCTCCGTTCCCTACTTCAGGGAACGTGGGTTACAACACTAACCTAGACGTTACCCTTTCAGTCGAATCACTTCGATGTTACATATTGGAACACCCATGGAAAGAGCCACGACTCTAAGGCCGCGTTATGTTGAGATCCCCTGCCAACTGGCGAGACTTTTTATTTTTTCCAGTTTGTCAACAGGAGAATTTGCACGTAACTTTCTCAGCCTCTCCACGGCCCATGTGAGGGGTGACAGAGTTGCTTTTCAGTGGTGCTGAAGCAATCGGCTGAGGGCGGAGCGCATGAAGTAACACTAAGCATGCGGGACAGTTTAAAATCAGATATCAATAAATATATGAATATAGTTGAAGGGAAACACAGCGTTTTTTGCTGTGGAGATGTATAAAGCTACACCTCTGGGCGAAGGATACCCAGAGAAAGCACAGTCGGAGCAAGCCGGCACCAGCCGGTCTTCTAGCTCACCTGCTAACCTGATCAAGGACACGAGAAGACATAGCCTCTACGCGGAGGTCGTAAAACCTGGCGAAGACGCAGCTCTGCAGATATCCGCCAAAGAGGCGCCATGAGCCAGCCCATGAGACGAGGCCATACTCCTTGTTGAGTGAGCTCTCAGTCCGATGGAGCAAGGCTCTCCCTGATATAAATAAGACAGGGAGATGGCTTCTACCACCCAGTGAGCCAACCTCTGTTTGGTGACCGCATTCCCTTTCTGCTGGCCAGATCTCTGCGTCTGAAGCTCTGAGTTCGGTCTATGTAGAGGCGCAGAGCGCGCGTACAGGACACAATAACTCTAAGGCTGGGTCTGCCTCCTCCCGGGGCAGAGCTTGCAGGTTCACCACCTGATCGCGGAAAGGTGTGGTGGGAACCTTAGGCACGTATCCGGGCCGGGGTCTCAGGATAACATAAGAATCAGCCTGGTATCTACAACAGCGCCTGGGAGGCTGTAGAGGTCTGCCACGTCCCTTCCAGAAGCCACACGTGTAGGTTCCAGAGTTTCGGGACACAGGTGCCCAGTTCGGGACGCAGGAAACCAGCCACAGACGGAGCTGGCGCTGCGGGGGACGACTGTCCGCCGCGGTGGCAGCCTCACCATCAGACCCACCCTCTGATGGAGCGGAAGACATCTCAACCTCACGGGGTGCTCCGAAGGACACACTCAGGCCTGCCGTAGCAGGGGGAGCGGTCTTCCCCGAAAACACCACAGGACTACGCAGTGGGTGAATGGTTCGCACAGCTGTGCCACTGGACGAAGCACATTCAACACACAACTGGAGGTCCCCCAGACGTCTCGATGTGGAAGCCGTGAACTTGCTACAGTCCAACGACTTGACACGGGAAGAGCACGAGGGGAGCCGTCCCACGAGTGAGAGGCGTGACCTCAACGTAGCCAAGGTCATACGCTCGTAATGAACGCATGAACCAACCACAAACGCTGTCTGCGCATGTTCGCAGCCCAGACACGACAGACAGCACTCGTGACCATCCAATCAGGTGAGGAAACTCCCTCACCAAGAAACGCACGCCCGGATCGACATCCCACTACAGAATGTTTCACCAACCGTAGGAAAAATTGCTCTTTCTTCCTGGTTGCCCAGGGAGACCCAACGCGGCAACTCTGTGCACTCAGGGGTCTTTGCTCACTGGATATAGCGATGGCTGGCACAGCCCGCCTTGAAAAAGGTGACCAGCCTGCAGGATCCGCTGACAGCCACCCAGAAACGCTGACATACGAGAGAGTAGGATTTGCAGGAACTGCTTGTAGATTAAAATTGACTTCACCAGCAAACACTCCATCAGGATAACAGCAGGGGATATATGGAAGTACACTCCAAGGCAACGGCTCTGAAGCGAAAATCTGCAGGTGCACTGTGCGCGTGCCCTCTTATACTCACACAGTGATGAGCAGCACCTTAGCGCAATCAGTGCACGCCAATATTCATTGGCCTTTAGTAAATGCTCAAAGGTAAATAGGTCTCTCTGGCGAGTTCCCATATGTAACGTCGAAGTGATTCGACTGAAAGGGTAACTGGGTTACACTTTATTTTAACATTCTACTAACTATAAATAACTTTGTAACTATATGTCAACTACATGTCAGCTAATTCTCATTAATTCTCAGATGCATGTCTACTAACTCTCAGATTAGACTGTTAGGGTAGGTTTAGGGTTAGTAGAATAAGTTGACATATACCTGTATAGTTTCTGATAGTCAGTATGCAGTGTGTTGTGGACTCATCAAAATGATAGAAGATATTAAGCAGACAGTCCCCTAATACTGCATGTTGACATGTTGTTGCAAAGTTACTTACTGTTAGTAGATTGTCTAAAGTAGACCATCGAAAAAGTGCTACCAAAAACAGTAATAGACTTTCAATTTAAGGCCCATGATGAAATAATTACTTTCCAAGGATGCTCTAATTTATCCCAGCATCTTCAAAGTTGGTGCATTCAAGTTATGTTGTAAATATCATATTTATAGTTTAAATGCACATAAACGGTAGCACAAACTATTTTTTGTTTGTTTTTTTACAATAAGATTGGCTAAGTTGCATGTACAAAATGTGACAGTAGCCTACTTTACAATTACAACAATTTGTATTGAGCTCAGTTTGCAGCACCTCCATAAACTGAATAAATACAATAAAAAGCAAAACCACACCAAATGTGCTCTTTATTAATAATTTTGTTGAGGCTGTATGATAAATGTATGACCAAAAGGGTCTGAATGCACCTGACATCATAATCATAAATGAAAACTTAACTATATAAACTAGTCATAAACTTCACAACACGACTTGAACGCAATACGAACTGATTATAGTTTAGAAACTCTAAAACATTTAAATATTACATTTCAGCTCCAGCCTATGTTGTTGTTATGTTGAACTAATAAAATTTCTCTCAAGTGACTGTGTTGAACTGTGTTGTTTGAACTGCAGTGCAGTAAATTCCTCTTCCTGTCATCCTAATTCAACATCCTGTGTAGCACTTCAAGTTCAAACTCAGGAAGACAAGTCGTGAATCACACACACATGAACACACACCTCCTGGAACACTGGCTGATGTCGGACGACAGCCAAGTAATGTGAGGATGTGTAAATTTCTCAGCCTGTGAAGGCAGATTAAGGCGAAGAGCTTTATAAAAGGTTATAAAGTGGCAGGTACGCTTGTAGCTCCACCTCTGAAACGACCTTAATCAGCGCTGAAGAGGTTGAACCAGGTAACAGCTGCTTTTAAACCTGAGAAAATACAACATTAATCCTCAAGACGGCTTCACACACCATAATAATCACATTTGTGGGTCTTACAATCAAGCATGCTGTAAAGCACATGTAAGACACGTCCAAGCTCACAGACGCTCTCTCTCTAGCACTGCTCTTTTGAGCCATTATAGCTGCAATTTTTAACAAAAAGTCTGCTTCTAAATGTAGCCATCATCACAATGCTGGCTTCTAAGTTACCTTGTTCTGATAAATTCCAAGGCAGTGTGTATTATCAACCAGACCAACCAGAAAAATAGCATTTTAGTGTCATTTCAGAAGAATTTATGGCACCAGTGATGATACAAGATATGCCCACTTTTGGAGAAAATAACAAGGCCCATGAGTGAACTTGCCATAAAGGGACCTAGGTGTCTTTAGCTTAGCAGCATTTTAGCGCCAAACTCCATTGGAAACTCATTGCAAGCTAAGTATTGTTGCACTTCATGTGCTGCTTACATAGAATGCATTAGAAGGCTGCTTTCTATCTAGGCAGTACAGGCAGATCATTGGGTTTTGGAATAGAGCTTCTCTCTTTCATGTAATCTGCACTTACTGTGGCATAAAAGTAATTCTACCCTTAAACTAATGTGTCCCGGTTGTTCATAAATACTCCAAATTAATCCGCTGGCTTTCCTCCATGCCTCTCAACATACCTTCAGAGAGCTTTGATATTGAGGTCAAAACACTGACACGATAATTAACACACACACACACACACAGAGAAATCCCCTTGGGCAAAGTTTCACATTCTGTTCAATCAGATAATATGGACATTTAAATTTACTTCTTCCACTTGGAGCAAAAATCGATTAACTGCTCTAATTTTAGCTTTTCAGTCTCTGAATTTGCGCAGTTTACTGTGAAGTTTCTTTTCATAGTGAAGTTCGATTCACGAACAAATGGCTCATTTGAGTCGATTCTTTTCAGTGAATCTGACAAGTAGATTCAAAAATGAATCGCGAATCTGAATCGAGAGCAAGTGCCCACAACACCGGTCAGTTTTTGCCAAGGAATATAAACGGACAAGACGCCCATGTAAGTTTAAACTTCTTTTTTTCCTTCTCTGAAATCAATTTGATGTGTTTTTGGTATAAAATTAAGCTGATAAATCATGTGCGATTACATTTATTCTAGGATTTTCCTGCGTTTCCTGTTTACATGTAATATTTGCAGATCGCACGTTCAACATTTCAAAGGATGTCAGTTTAATACAACGGTTTCACAAACTGTGAATCAATGATGACTAGTTGAAGGCATTTTAATACAAATAGTCAGGCTTGCAGATGGTGTAGGTTATTAACAGT
Organism: Enteromius anoplus; assembly: GCA_032359395.1. NCBI lineage: Eukaryota > Metazoa > Chordata > Actinopteri > Cypriniformes > Cyprinidae > Enteromius > Enteromius anoplus. The sequence goes on along the minus strand of JAUMHG010000092.1, from coordinate 709,504 downwards.
AGCAGCACAACACAACATTAGGCCTATTTTTTAAAATGATTGGGGTGAATTACTGTAGCAACCAAACAAAAAACTATTGCTATGCTTTGATGTTAGTATTGTTTAGCATATCACCAGGGTGCTGCTGCATGGTTACTAGGGAATTGTAGCATTGCAATACATTGCCATGATATATATGCATACGCTATGTCTAGAGTGTATTGGGTGGTTGCCAGGGTGTTGCTATGCAGCTGCTAAAATGTTTTTTGTGTTTTTTTTTTTTGTTCTGTTTTGTTTTAACACATTGATATATGGTTGCAAGAGTTTAAATGTGTTTTATTGCATTGCTGTGAGGTATCTTAAGTATTCTGGGTGGTGGCCAAGACGGTACTATATGGAGATCTCATGCTGTAGGTAAGTTCTCAAGCACTGGCAAATCAGATTAAGGTTTTTTAAAAATAGTTGATCTCGTGACTGAACAGAAATGTCAAAGAGATTTATGGGTAAACAATGTTCTGGAAATCAGAAGTGTTTGATAATGGGCCTGTTAGAGGTCTGTTAGATGTCTGTCCATTCTCTACCGATGCACCTTATCGGGATGTAGAACGTCTGCCGTAAGCGCTCCACATCAAGAATAAGTCTACCACAATTTCCCGTTACAACAAATTGTCCAGCAACCAACAGATAATATTAAAAAAAACAGCCATTTGGCACAACAGATAAATCAGAGTCTTAGAGATATTTGAAATTCCCTCTCACTGCAATGACTAATGCAGAAACATGAGTCTCCATTCAGGATTATATTATGGATTATTGAGTCCACACTGTAAAAAATCCAACTTGCAAAATGTTAACTCAATTTAAAATTATAAGTTAGGTGGACACGTTTTCGAGCATAGTGTTGAGTTTACTTATAAAAATGATTTAACTTCACGTTTACTACTATTTTGTCCAAT
>JAUMHG010000092.1:691426-708469 GCA_032359395.1 Enteromius anoplus | reverse complement strand
TAAAATTAATAAAATAAATAAAAAATAAATAAAATTAATTCACATAAAATAAAATTCTTATCTGATTAGTCTTTATGTAATTCTTCCATTTGAAGGTTTTTTGTTTTTTCCTCACAAATATGTTTAACATATGTTGTATGTTATGTTTATTCCATGCCATTTATTTATTTACATATTATACACATTTTTGTTTAAGTATCTCAATTATAAAATCTCAAGTTAATTTATGGCGTTTTGTTCTTAATCAAGGAAAATCTTGTTTTCTGACTAATTACACAGTTAAAGTTTCTGATGTAGACTAAGATCAAATTTAATAAAATATAAAATAATCTAAAATATCTGAATAATCTGTATTATTTAGCTATTGCTGTTGAGTTGTATTTGAGAATCAAAACTATCAAAAACAAAAACAAATAAAATAAAATACATTTCTTTTTTATTTTATTTTAAGTTTAGTTTAGTTTCGGTCCTTCAGTCAGTGTTCATGTTGTTTAGTGTACCAATCTAAAAAGAAGAAGAAGAAGAATATGAACTGGTTGGGATATAGGTAGTTTATTCGAACCATAATCATCTCCGTATAAACACAACATTCAGTGTACTGTCAATGTCCCTGTAAAATCAGAAAATGCAAAACACACTGCAAACATTGCATATCACATGTCAATATATAATAATGCTGTATGTAGACTGGCGTGTGTGTGTTCAGACAGAGAGACAGAGCAAGCAGGAGGAGGCTAAACTCTTACAGAGCAGCCCTCAAGACCTCTGTGTAAGTGTGTGTGTGTGTGTCAGATGTGGACTGAGAGTAAATCGTTGTGTGTCCAAGCCTCTTTGAGCTGTATGGAGATTTCTGATAGATCAGAGTGGTTCCCGTAGTGTGTGTATGTGTGTGTGTGCATGCAAATCATAATAGAGGACTGGGATTGTGTTGTGCTGTAAAAGCTACAGCTCAAAGCAAACTCAGCTTTCAGTTACAGGAGCTAATTATCTTGTTGATGTGCCTCACTGCAGGACCTGATTTTGATGAGTTTGAGGTGTCCCTGGATCAACATCTTTGTTGACCCTGGAACAACATTGTGATTAACCAATCAGATTTGAAGAACCAGTTTAAAGTTTTTGTTTAGGCGTGTGCTTGTACATCAGTGTCAGTCATCTAACATCTCCTCTGATTTTAGGGATTACTAATGGGTAGGCTTAGGTTTAGGTGCAGAGATGTGGTCAAAACTACAAATTTGGAATAAAATGTTATTCCAGGGTCAACAAAAAATGTTAACCCATGAACACGTTGAACTCAGCAAAATCAGGACTCACTGAACGTCTTTTAAGGATTCTTGTTTGATATGTAACCAGTTAAACGATCACCATCATTTTAGTATTTTTATTCTATACTGGTACAGCTTTTTCATTTTTAGTTTCGTTAATTTGTGTATTTTTGTAATATTGTTACAGAATAACAGTGCATGAGAAATGAATTACAAATATACTTGTTTCAATACGAAAAAAAAAATGCTTAATCCATTTAGAAATGAAAAGGTTCGTTCTAGTTAGCCATCTGAGGGATGTTTTATTACGTTTGTGTGCACTTTATTTTATTTAACATGTTCTGACCTGTAAACAGCTGACACTTGTTTATCTCCATGGAAATGTTAACAGGGGTCTGGACAGTTTGTAATATAACTCCGACTGGATTCGTCTGAACGAAGAAAGTCACATACAATGAAGATGCTTTGAAGGTGAGTAAAAGTAACTTATCTAGTGAGCTTTTTAAGCTAAATTAGCGTATTGGGTTGTTAGCTTGGCATCAAGCTGATGCCAAACTCTATTGGAGGTGGCTGCTGCTGCTGCTGCTTACCAGCTTTGATTCCAGTTAGTATGCGCCCCCAGAAGGCAGCTGTCTATGTAGACAGCAGACAGCAGGACACCTCACTGGGTTTTGGATCTGAGCTCCAGAGGGATGGAAAGGGTCGCTGTATCTCTGCTCTTCACTGCGCTGGCTGTGTGTGTGTGTGTGTCAGAACTAAATGAAGATATTTGTTTCCACCCAGGTAACGTTGGCATGAGCCGGTTTCTGCCTGTGCAGGAGACAATTAGCTCACACCTGCTCTCAGCAGATTGTTCTGGCAGATCTGAGCGTGCTCGCTCTGCCATCTGTCCTGGACAAGGTGTTACACAGGTCACTCGCTCCGCCCGTCCCGACAGAGAGAGAGAGGGATGTTTACAGGCTGTTTCTCATTCGTTGTGATAAAGAAACCCAGGACTGATGCACAACACGACAAAACAGTCAAAAACATAGTGACCACTCCTGTGAAGATATTAATACCTCATAGAGGATGCATTTAATTAATCAAAAGAGCCAGAAAAGACATTTATAACATCACAAAAAGATTTCTGTTTCAAATAAACACTGTTCTTTTTTACTTTCTATTCATCTGTGAATCCTGCAAAAAGGAAATGCATCACAGTCATCACAAAAATATTTTGCAGCATTTTCACATAGAAAATTATTATTATTTTAAATTCTAATAATATTTCACAATATTACAGATTTCGCAAATAAATGCAGCCTTGGTGAGTAGAAGAGATGTTTTTTAGAAACACACACACTTTATAACTGTAGTGTACATGTTTCTTTGGAGCAGCATTTGATTGGTTTGATATCAACCTCTTATTTCTATCCGAAATGTTTGCTTTCCAGTTATATCAGAATGATGATTAAAAATTAAATCAAAATCGAAAGTCATTTAATCTTTACTTAATTTATCTTCTCATTTATTTAGCTAGTTAGTTATTCATGCACTAATTCATTCCTTATTTATAATTTCTGCAGGTTTGGTCTTCCATAAACATGCTGTTAAACTAACAAAATCATTTCAAATGTCCAGATTCTGTTTTTAGTTGCTTTTGAATTGTAGTGAATTTGAATTCATGCTGCCTTTGCGTTTGACCAAAAGGTGGTGTATAATACCTCATAATGCTGTCTATGCAGGTCGTTTTGCAGGTTGTTTTGGAGCGGGACGGAGTGTTTTGAGTGTGTTTGTGTTTAAGAGATGCAGGTAGATGGGGAGAAAAATGCTTTAGGCTCAAATATCTCAAATGGGTAGATATGTACACACACACAAAGAACGCAGTATAGTTCATGTGAAACACTTACCTTCTCTCTCTCTCTCTCTCTCTCTCTCTCTCTCTCTCTCTCTCTCTCCAGGGTTCTCAGCCCAGCTTTCATGTGCACAGCTGCTCACCTTACAGCCAGCAGTACACCCCCGGCCCGTCTGCAGGCTCCCGCTGGACACTCAAACACACAGGTACTGACCATCATGCATTATTCAGCAGGTCAGAGTATCCATCACTCTCTCTCGGTCTCTCCGGTGAGGTGAGTCTGTTGGTGGGCTGGCGCTCATCGTCCTCCGTAAACACGCATAACCTGTTCCAGAGCTGCTTTTTGTGTATACAGTATGTTATGTTTTATCTATGGATGCTTTAACAGAGAAGTGACACAAGAAATTGATTCAGGATTGAACTTAAACCAACAGCTGCATCACCCCAGTTCTGTGAACCAGGACTCAACTCTAAGCGTTTTGGTTTTTCATCAAGCTATTCACTGTTATTTCACACACACACACACACACACACACACACACACACACACACACACACACACACAACACAAAACATTTTTTAGACTTAAAAATGCATTTTTTATATTTGCCAGTAAAATAATGAAATAAAACAAATATTTGTATAGAAAACAAACATTTTATTTATGTTTATGTACATATTTAATTAAATATAATACATATGTTTATATTTATTAAATCATTCATTTCTGACTGTTTGTAAGCCAGCTAGATAGCAGAATCAACAGAGTTTGCAATAACAATGTGGAATTATTCTACATTATTTAGAGGGAAATGTTACATTTCAAACTGGCCTGTTAAGTAAAATGACTCTCAATGCAAAAAACAAACCTTCTTTTCTTATTATTTTATTGAATAATTTCCATATTTGTGATGAGGTAAAGCTGATTTAGCAGTTTTCATGTCAGCTTTAGCATGCAGTTAAATTCAGTACTGTACTCCTCCTGTACCATTGCACAATGGTTTACATAACAAAATCTGCTACAAATAATATGAAGGAAAGGACGTGACCATACTAGGTTTCCCATACCTGGAATATGTGCTCTGCGTTTATGATGGCTGGGCAACTTTATCTTTGTTTGGGTTTCAGTAAGATGCACATTGAATTAAACAAAATGTTACCAATTTGAAATAAGTGTTCTTCTTTTTTCAGCTGTGAATCCTGAAAGATAAAATGTATCACTGTTTCCACAAAAATATTGTGCAGCACAACCATTTTCAGCATTGATAATTATCAGAAAAGTTTTGTTGCAATAAACCAGCATATTAGAATGGTTTCTGAAGATCTTGTCACACTGAAGACTGGAGTAATGATGCTGCACATCACAGAAATACATTTAACACATATTCAGACAGAAATTATAATTGTAATTTATAATGTCCCATGTTTACTGTATTTATTGAAATCACATGTGTAGTTCTGATGAGTAGAAGAGAACCCAAACATTTAAACGGATGCTCTAAACCTGATCTGATGTAGTTTTTAGGCTAGCATGTGATGTTGTCCATTAGTACATGTTTTATTATTGCCTCAAATGTGTTTGGTCTCATTTTTCAAGATATTTGCAGCTCTGCTTTTTGGGTTCAAATAACAAAAATGTATACTAATAGAGATGCCTTAGATGATATGTTATGTAGTGCACAGCGTTCATTAATATAACAAGGTTGTATTTTGTTTCATAACATATGACTCAATCGTATAGTTGTCCTTTCCAATGCCTGACCTTTTCTCTGTCTAAAAGTCACTTGGACTCTTAGATGAGTGCTGAACAGGACTGTTAGTGTGTGTGTGTTTGTGTGTGTGTCTTGTAAACTTGTGCACGGAGAGAATGAAGAGCAGGTGTGAAAAAGACTCCAGTCACTGTACGGGAGCCGACCTGCCGAAGCGCTCGTCTCTTCTCACGCTCTTCACACCCTCACACACCAGGGGAAGAGACGAGGAGAGCACAAGTGTGGAAAGGAAGAGATAAAGTCATAATTGAACTGGGAGGACGCAGGAGATGCTAAATATAACGGCGCATGAGTGTATTTAACACACGTCTGCGTGGCGTCTTGGAGGGCAGACAGGTGCGTCTGCAGTAACAGACGTGAGCTGATAGCATGTTATTCAGAGGCTGTTTATGATCGTTTGAGATGAGCGTGTGAAGTATTGTTTCATATTGTACTGACTTTCAGGAAATACGTTTGAGAAGACCGTTTAAAATAGTTTTGAATAGTATCACTACAAGTATTACAGTATATGATTTGACCAGAATTACACTACAGTACTAGAATCATACAATAACTATGCAAGAACCATACTATACTACATTACACCTTAATAATGAAGAATTATATGACAATTACACAAGAAATACGCTACAAAAACTGGACTATACTACAATTATTAGTTGAGTAGAGTTACACTGCAAGCATTACACTACATGAACTACAGATATGATACTACAGCTAAACAACAATACTTGTACTATTACACTTCAGGAATTATGCTACAAAAGCTAGACCATACTACAATTACACTACACTAATTATATTACAGTTATACAACAAGAAATATTCCACATCACAAGAACTACACTATACTACAAGTACACCATACAGCCATCTACAATTACACTTCGACACTTATACTACTCTACAATAATTCTACCAATTCTTCAAAATAACTACATTACACTACTATTGCACTACAGGAACTATACTACAGTTAAACTACAATAATAATACTACAATAATTATTCTACACTGCAAGAATTACACTACAATTATCTAGAATTACTCTTCAAGAATTATACCAGTCTGTACTACAACAATTATACTATAATACTGAGTGATATATAGCACTGAGTGATAATTAGCAGGTCAATGGTGTTAGGTTTAGTGTTAGTTACTTGTAATTACTTGTATTGTTTTACTACAGTAAATAAGCAAAATGTGCAACAAGTACAGTATGTTATTGTAGATGTTTACCTGAAATCTTGATAGCACTAGTAGTTTTTTTGAACACCACCTTCTCCTCGTCATAAAGGTATAATCATACAAACACTATTAATAGTGATATTGCTTCAGATGAATAACCATAGTATTCATGTTTCCCTGCTTGTTTTAGTCTGTGTTTCTGTCTGTAAAAGTGGTGCTTGTATGTTAGAGATGTGCTCAGACCGCCTGTGTGTGTGCAGATGTCTAGAAATTCATGCTCTCTTGTTCCTCAAACGTTGGAAGGAAGAGCCCCTGCAAAGCCGCTTCTCTCTCTGTTGAACAAAGCCGTACTTACCAGCTCAAGGCGCCTATCGATTTATTAAAGTCAAAGCGGCCACAGGGACATCTGTACCTACATGAAGTTTTCTCTTCTACCTTTGCAAAGTCGTTCCTCTCAGATCTGAGGTTTGTCTTTCCTTGTCTCCTCCCGTGAAGAAACTGCACCGCGAAAACTTTAAACATGCCAAACAACTTTCAAAAGAGGCCCGCTGAAGTTTGCTCTGGGCAACGGCGGACTTTGAAGAATTTATTTACCCATTAAAAGGAAGAAAAATAAAATCAATGGTGACACCCTCACAGCCAGGCAGACTCTCTCAGACCAAAGAAAACGAGAAAAAAACATTATCATAAACTCAAAACAAAGACGGCCGCTGGAACCATCTTCCACACATTTGCAACAACTTAGAGAGACAAACAAAGCTCTGGATCTCTCCCCCACATTACAAACATAGGCAGCATTACAAAAAATTGTGATATAATGATATTTCAGCAGTTGTTCTTTTTCTACAGTACAGTACAGTATGTTGGTGGTGCAAATCCATGTTACCCTGGAATATTTCATAGTACTGAATGGCTTTAAAAGGTTTTAAATGGTACTCAAAGTACATTGAAAGACGATCTTGGTACAGTATATTTTAAATGTTTCTATAAGTTTATCATGAACTTCTGTTTTTATGTACCTCACAACCCTTTCAAAAAGGCTCAAGTTTCTCTTTATCAACACCAAACCGGAAATGCGTTCATTTTAATTATGTTATACACTGTTTAGATATCATTTATAAGATTAAAGTCATTGAAGATGGAAATGTATATACTTTTTTTTTTCCTTTTTCATTTGTTTTTATAATTTACGAATTGCATTAAAACTAAATTTATTCACATGTATCTCTTTATAAATTATATATAATTATATATTATAATTATATAATTATATACAGTAATTATATATTACTGAAGTAAACATGCTTATTTTTTTTGCGAAATCCAGAAAAAAAAGACCCTAAAGAAATCCTATGGTCCTATTACTTTATTAGTAGTAGTAGTAGTATTGTAACGCCATGCTGTAAAATATATAGTGATTATAATTGTCATGTTCAGCTGGAGATGCCAGTCTGCTGATGGCACTCCAGCTCCAGCAAACTGTTTTATGTCTGTTTTTACCCGTTGGACTAATTATCTATGAACTAATGTCTCCGCCCCTTTTGCTTGTTGTCAAGGTGTTTCAGTGTTTCTCCACCCTTATGCCACATGTATAAATACCTCGGATATCCTTTTGTTAGTCGCTCGTCAATGTTGGATGTACGTCTGTTTTCCCCATTGTCAAGCCATCCATGTTTTCCTGTGTTTCTCTGCCTCCCTGGATCTGGACCTAAGCCTGCTCTCGGACTCTTGCTTTTGTCTCGCCCCTCTGGACTCTGTTCGCCTCATCGCCTGACCATTTGCCACAAACTCTGTTTACTCTCTTGCTGTTGCCTCTGATATGCCCATCTGCCGTTATCGACCTTGCTGCCTCTTTCACTCTGTGTGTGCATAAACATTAAACGTTGTTAAACGCCTTCCCGTGTCTCAATCATGACAGATTGACGAGCCGACAAGGATCCAGCAATAATGCACGCCAGTTCAACGGTTCCCGTTTGCCCATCATTGCGGTCCGGCTCCGACATCGCGCCATTCTGCCGAGCTGCTGGCGGTGGTTTCGGTTTTGTTTTCACGAACCAGACCGCTGTGCACAGCGGACGCCAATTAAACCTCGGGGATGCCAGCGCCGCCGAAATCCCTTGCGGTTCCCAGCACGGCAACAGGGTTGCCATTACCATCAAAATCCCTTGTGGTTCCCAAACTGCAAAAAACGGATTCTTATCCTGTTTCACGGCGAGAGGGGCCGTGTTTAACTCTTTCACGGCCAGTTACTCAACCTAGTGCACTGTTTTTAGCCCAGTCAATACCGGTTATACAGCCAGGAGTGCTGTTTTCTGCCCAGTCGGTTCAGGTTTTACAGCCTGACGAGCTGACTGCCACACCAGTGGTTCCGAGATGCCCACCGAGGGCGCTGGAAGCATCGCTCAGCGAGAGGGGCTGAGTGATGTTCAGTTGAGCGTAGGGCTACAGCTAGGGGAGCTGTCAGCCATCTCAGTGGTTCCTGACCCACTCTCAGGGGGCGTTACTTCTGCGCCACGACGCGAGGAGTAATGTGTTACCCAGTATGCTCCGGTTACGCAGCCTGACATGCTGCGGAAGGCCCTCACGATTTCAAACCAGTCAGTAACGGGTGCCCCGTAGCACGGTACGAGGAGCCGTGTATTGTCCCGTCGGTCCTGGTTTTGGAGCCAATCGAGACACTGAAGGTCCTCTCGGTTCCTAGCCCGCATGTTACAGGTCTCAACCCCGTAGCACGGTACGAGGAGCCGTGTCTTACTCAGTCGGTCCCAGAAATTCAGCCTGAGAAGCTGCAGAAGGCCCTCACGGTGTCTAGTCAGTCGTTAACGGATCCGCCTGACCCTGTCTGTGATGCTCAGTCACCTAATTCACCCGCACTCCTCGAAGACTGTGAGGCCCCATGGCCAGAACATCCGGAACCTGTGTGTGACTCGGAGACTCCATCGGGTCCACCAGAGGCTGCACTAGCTCTGGAGATGTTGGTTCCGGCCATAGAGTCCCCAGAAGCCCCACTGGTGGCTGCTCAACCCAAGGAAGTCTCTGAATCATGGTTCAACCGGTCATGGAGGTCGTATTCACAGCCTAGTCGGTCTCGAAGGGCGTATCCATTCCCTGTCTAGTCTCATAGGGTGTCAAGGTGTTTCATTGTTTCTCTGCCTTATGCCACATGTATAAATACCTCGGATATCCTTTTGTTAGTCGCTCATCAATGTTGGAAGTACGTCTGTTTTCCCTGTTGTCAAGCCATCCGTGTTTTCCCTTGTTTCAAGTGTTTTCCTGTGTTTCTTTGCCTCCCTGGATCTGGATCTAAGCCTGCTCTTGGACTCTCGCTCTTGCCTCACCCCTCTGGACTCTGTTCGCCTCATCGCCTGACCATTTGCCACAAACTCTGTTTAATCTCTTGCTGTTGCCTCTGATATCCCCGTCTGCCGTTATCGACCTTGCTCCCTCTTTCACTCTGTGTGTGCATAAACATTAAAATGTTGTTGCAAATGGATCCGTATGCCTTCCAATGTCTCAATCATGACAATAACGTTGTGCATAAATATGTGCATTTATATATAATTTGTTGCATTTCATTCATTTTGAGTTGGTTTCCGTAATTGCCATGACAATCTCTGTCAATCAATCAATTAATCAGTCAATAAGTCAGTCAGCTTCATGTACTTTCATACAGAAATCTTCCTCTTTTTCGTGAGGTTTTGAGGTGAAATGTAAAGCAGCCGTGTTCTTGAGATCTTCTGTGGTGTTCTTGAACCTTGTGTTTACCAGCACTGATCATTCATCTGCCTTCACTGACGCTTTCAGCTCCATCCAGCTCGTCTGTCGCTTTCTAAAGGAAGCAGACGCATCTCGAGGAGGAGAGTGCACAGGTGAAAGGAAAGGTAGATTGCGGAGATGTTTATAAATATGTGAGTGTGTAATTATGGTAATGAGAGCTCTCTCGACTGAGATAAACACCTCCGTTTACTGCTGAAGTTTTGGGACTGCGTCTGCATGAATATTTGAGCTGAATTACTGATTCTCCCGCTATTAGCCAGAGTGTGTGAATGCATGCCAGCCTGCGTGTGTGTGTGTGTGTGTTTTTACGGGCTCAGTGTCAAGATGGCTGTCCTGCTGCTAAACGGACAAGAGCAGCAACTCCAAAACTCCCCAAACATCAAAGTGAAGCTCCAGAGAGAAAGAGGAACTTCATGGAGTCAGGGTGTCCTTTTAGCTACTGCAGATGAACTAACAGGTGGTGTGTGTGTGTGCGGGTGCGGGTGTGTGTGTGAGGTTTGGCTGAGCGGATCTGAGCGAGGGTGGCCAAGAGGTAGAACCCGGACCAGAGCATCTCCCTCTGTGTCTGATCCCGCTCCAAACTGGCAGCGTCTCTCTGAACCTCACACGCTGCAGATGTGCCCAGTTCCTTTTCCCAGCATCCCCCTCAGCGCTCCTGCTCCTCTGAGCGAGAGAAAGAAAGCAAGAGAGTGGGAAGAAAGCGAATGTGTAGGCATGGCAGGAGAGCGTGATTGTGAGCGTTTGTGTTGGTGATCAAGGCCTGTCTCACGTAGACAGACGTTTGACTACAGGCATAAAGGACGCTCTGCGTTACAGTTTATTCTGACCAACGCACAAACAGACCAAATGTGCTCATTTTAGCTGAATGATGCACTATAAAAATTGATTGTTCAGTGTTAGAAATAAAAAAATATATATATTGGAGTGTATACTACAAAAACAAATTCAGTCTTTCTGCTTCAACATTTCATTTTACTTTGTTTATATGATACATGCAATGTTTATTTCTTCTGCAACATTCACACAAACTTTTTCAAATTATTCTAGGAATAAACTTGGAAACAATAATTTGGTCAAAATATAGTTAATAACATTTATATTAGCAGTTTATTAATTAAAGGTGTTATGTGTAGTGCTGTCAAATGATTAATTGCGATTAATAGCATCCAAAATAAAAAATTTTGTTCACAAAGTATGTGTGTGTACTGTGTTATTATGCATATTTAAATCCACACCCATGCATGTATATATTTAAGATAAATCATATTTTTATATATACATATATTTATATATGATTTAAAATATAAGGATATAAATATATGCAAATACATGTTTCAAAATATATACTGAATGTGTGTTTATTTATATATACACATAATAAAAATGCACAGTACACACATATATTAGTTAAATAAAAACTTATTTTGGAGACGATTAATCACGATCAATTGCTTGACAGCACTAGAAATGTAATATTGACATTGATGGTGGTTGAAATAGCTGATAATTTCCCTCTTTCCCCACCTCTGCAGACTTGATATTCATGTGGGTTGCCAAATTGAACACACACGACAGAATCTAGCGTGACTGAAAATATAGGACAAGCCTTAAACTGAAAGTTGATATTTGAATGTTCCTCTGGTCACAGAGACTTCAGGTGGATGCAGATTTTATAGGTTGTGTAGAAACACAATTCGTTTGCTGACTTTCATAGCTGCAATACGCTGTGTTTTCCACCATCTGGCAACCCAAAGTGTCTAAATACTGTTGAATAAACTAGCAGTGGGTCACACAGACAAAAACAAAATCCTGTTTCAAAATAGAATTACTGCAGTGGTTTTGTGTACATGAACTGGACTTGTAACCCAAAGGTTGTGGGTTCAAGTCCCAGGTCCGGCAGGGATTGTGGGTGGGGTTAGTGAATACCCAGCGCTCTCTCCACCTTTAATACCACGACTGAGGTGAGACCCTTGAGCAAGGCACTGTTCCCCCAACTGCTCCCCGGGCGCCGCAGCAATGGCTGCCCACTGCTCCGGGTGTGTGTTCACGGTGTGTGTGTGTTTGGTTGTTCACTTCTCACTGCTCTGTGTGTGTGTACTTGGAAGGGTTGAATGCAGAGCACAGATTCCTTGTATGGGAAACCATACCTGACCACATGTCTGAAAGCTACATTTAAATAAAAGGTATAGACATATTTGTTCACATTTATTTTATAAAGAGATAGATCAATTCAAAATATAAACTGCACAAAAAAAAATTAAAATAAAGGTGTGCAAACTGGAATGTACAGTTATGCTGATAGCAGTTTACATGCTTAATCAAAACTGGAAATGAAACTGATGATTTTTTTCCCCAAAAAGTGCCATAAGTGTAAACTATCTGACTTCGGAATTGAAACGATCCTTTTTGTGTTTTTATTATGAACGTCTCTGCTGCTGCCCTCAAATCACATATGATGCTTATGGAACTAGCTCTCTTTTAATTGGTGTTTCTAATTAATATTCTATTAGTTTTATAATAAAAATCCAAATGCTCATTTGGATGATTGGACACGTGTGTGTGTGTGTTTGAGAGAGAGAGGGTGGTCTCCAGGTCTCTCCATCAGTGTATAGCGTCCGTCCGGAGGGAAAGTCTGTCTCTCTCTGGCTCTCATAGCGTCTCATGCTGGTCTTCAGTGTGTCTCCAGCATCATGAGCCATTTGAAGTCGTTCTGAAATCTGCCGTGGAGATGCTAATCAGCAGAAGAAGCTTCTGAGCACCAGCTGTTCGCGTTCAGAGACGTTCATGACAACTCACACACACACACACCTACAGACTAAACTCACTTCTAAAAGTACTCACCCAGAGAGGCAGAGACTTGTGAGTGACAAGTAGGTCTGGGTCTCTTAAAAACAAGACTATAGCACTTTTAGTACAATTCTACAGATGAAAAAGCAATGGGGCTCTTATACTCAAAAGTTTGGGGTCAGTAATGGTTTTAAAGAAGTCTCTTCTGTTCACCTAGGCCGCGTTCATTTAAAATATGTAATATAATTTTAATTTAAATGAGCTTTTTTTCTGTGTGAATATATGTTAAAATGTACTTTTGTCTGTGATCAAAGCTGAATTTTCAGCATCATTACTCCATTTCTGCATATCATCGACGTTGTTGTGCTGGCCAATATTTCTCAGGATTCACAGATGAATAGAATGCTAAAAAGATCAGAATTAATTTGAAACAGAAATGTTTAATACAAATATACATGTATTTACTGGCACTTTTGATCAATTGAATGTGTCTTTGATGAATAAACATATTAAAGTGCTTCTATTATGGCTTATTAAAGGTTCATATTTTGGTTTTGGGAGTCTCCAACAACAAGTTGACATGCATGTAAGTTAAAAAAACACTGTTATTGTCGTATAATATGCATTTATTTTTAGCTTAGTTGCTCAACGACTCCCCTCCTTTCTGTGACGCTAATCTTCAGCGATTGGTCTCATTTTAATCTCATCATGTCTGTAATCTCTGATAAAGCAGTGCTGGTGAGCACATAGCCTTAGCCGGGAGACAGATATTTGAGACATGAATCTGCTTGTTTTTTCAGACCAATTTGAAAAGACCAACAAGTGGGCGGGAAATGTGCTAAGGTTTAATGTTGACATCAACATGAAATGGCTTGGGTGTCGTTTTACACATGATTCATTAGTTTCAATGATTCAGATCAACTCTTTATTTTGAGAAACAATAATTTTATACATGGTGCACATTCAAGATTTAAAACTGGATGTTTCATTCACTTAGAGCCGAGTTACACACTGCATGAACGCTAGTGTCTGAAGTGAAGCTAAACTTAATTTTGCAATTCCATTAGAGCTAGATCCACTTTCAGAACCACCCCTATTGATTCCGTATTTCAAAAGTGTGCTTGTGCATCTTTCCTTGCACTAAATGACACTTAATTTGATATCATTTGCATCTTATGACATTCAGACATGATTAAATCTGAAATGATGCAATGTCCGAAACCTTTAATGGCTGCTGTATCACGCACCTTCAGTGAAAGCTTTGAACTTTTACAATAGCCCTGGCAAGTTCCAGATATTTTCTAGTATGTATGTATATACATATATACTTCTGCTCAACAATTCATCAGATGAGCTTAAATATCTGTGTCCAAGAATCACAAGCTACTGCATGAATCAGTTAATCGACCTAAAATGTTGATGCAAATGGCATCTTTTCAAAAGCAAAGCATGGTCTATGGAGGTAATACCGTATTTTGTGAGATCAGAGGAGAGCTGACTGCAGCTCGTTGCTGTGATAAGCTTCTTTGAGGTGTTTGAGCGCCGCAGGTGAGTTCAGGTGGAGGCCGAGCTTCAATGCTGTAAACTCTGATGAGGTCTGCGGTGCAGGTTGAACGTGTGCGCAGTCAAAGAGAGCAAACAGGAGATTAATGAGAGCGCGCGGCGCTTTGTGTTCCCACCTCAGTCTAAAGCAGGATATTTCTGTCAACCGATAATTACTGTCAGATGGCTGCAGCACCTTTCAGAGATGACAGGAGCGAGGGAGGAAGGGAGAGAGAGATGCGAGTGCGCTCACGGTGTTATTCTGTCACACCTGATGTTGCTGGAGTCAGTTTTTTTTTTTCCTGCCTGGCGCGTGAGGTAGAGCTGGCGCTCGTTTTCACTCAACTACAGTCAAAGTCAATTAAACTTTGATTTAAACTAAACAAATATCATCGGCGTCATCTCCACCTCACTTTAAACCAGATGTACGAGCTGTGAGCTGTCATCTGGGAGGGATGAGGAATAAAGCACTCGATATGAATGGATAGGTGTTACTGCTGCAGCTCTCCGTAAGTTTGTAGGTTTGAGGAGGGTTTGTGGGAGATCTTAAATATATGAGGTCTGAGCATTACTTTCAGTTGAAAGTAGCTAAAACTGGGAGCTAAATGTCACTAGATGACATCAAAATAACAAATTCACTGATCTATATAAAGATCAATATAGATCAGTGGGCAGATAAGTACTTAGATAAACTTTGTCCAAGTATTTGCTATATTTGTCCCTAGATTTTTGACAAATGCCTCAAAAGGTGCTGAGAAGTCGCTAATCTAGCTACAAAATTGGCCACACTGAGGTGAAGCAAGTATAAGGTGAAAGATTGAAGGCGTGAGGTTAAGTGTGAGACGTATTTACAGTTTGTATTTGTTTGTTTGACTTTAATCACTATTTTTTGGTTCTCAGTTTGTTTCAGGAGATAGATTAGACATCGAGTGGTGACCCAACATGTACCAAAGTCACACAAAACATAAAAATGTATGAATGTTTGCATCGATAAAAATAAAATAACTAAAACCATCGTCACAAACCGCGCCTCCGTGGCTCTCTCCGGACAGCAGCAGCGGTAACCATCACCCGAGTATTAGAGTTTCCTTCCGGACCTTTTATTCCCCACGTACCTTGGCTGATTCGCACCAGGTGTTGGACATTATCCAGGGTATTTAAACGCTGACTTTGCGAGGATTAGACGCGAAGTCTTGATTTGCCGTGGCCATCAATTCTGAGCGTTTATTCTTGTTTGTTCTACCGTGTTTGATTTTGATTGTTTCTGGACTCTGGTTCTCGCTGCCTGCCCTGACCAATTCACCTGTTTATTTGACTCCGATTCTGCCTGCCCTGTGATATTACTATCTGCCTGTGTATCTGACTTTCTGCCTGTTTGACCTGGATTTATTAAAAGCTGCAAATGGATCCGAACGACTCCACGATTCATTACAACCATCTTAACAAAAAAAAAATTAACTGTTAACATTATTATATTTCTAACAAAGGATAAAATCAAATTTCTCCTCCATTGGGAAATTATTTTTCCCCTCGCCTCTATTTTAATTTGAAACATCTAGGGTTTTTTTTTTCTTTTTTTCCCTTAAATTTGTAAATATCTAATAGTATTTTGTACTTAGTATGTTCTTGTAAATGTTTAATTCAGTGTGTTACTTCTTTATAATTATTTCTGAAATGTTCAACGCAACTATCAATCATTATATGTTTGGTTGCATCTTACGGTTTAGTATCATCTCTAGTTTTTGCCATTCCATTTTCATTTTTCGATGTGCAAGAAATGGCTGCTTAAAAAAAAATCCACTCTTGAATCTTAGAACTAATAATAAAATCGAATCTTTAATAATGATTTGGTGGTGTAAATGCCAACACTTGTGAGTCTGTCAGTTCTTGTTTAGTGGACGCTGATGGTTAATGTTTGCATATATTGAAGTGCTCAGTATAGGGGTTATTGTAAGGGAAGTAGTAGTGCTCTTCACCCTGTTTGCCCCGTCGCTCTGCGCTGAACGGAGCGAATGGCTCTTATTTGCTGCATGAGCGCTCTGTGCTCTCTCCGGGTGTGACATGACCCCTGAAGCCCCAAAAACCAATCGATAAGACATTTCCTCTGACAGCAGCTCTGCTCCAAAATCTAGCTCACTTCCATGCTACCTACATAGACTGCATCCTGTCTGAATGAGCTGATGTGGAACGCTCTATGCACAATAGGCTGCAACACATTTATTCTGCTCAACAAGGCTGCTTTATATATATATATCTAAAGAAACAGTGAAAAAAATAAATAAATAAATCAAGTGTAAATAAAGTTACAGCTTAAAACAACTCTTTTCTATGTGAATATCTCATTTATTTATGTGATGTTCAGCTGTATTGTCAACATCATTCCTCCAGTATTCAGTGTCACATGATCTTCAGAAATCATAATAATATACTGATTCACTGCTCAACAAATATTTCTGATTATTACCAACAACTTAAAAAAAAAAAAAAAAAGTTTCACTATTTACACTATTTTTGTGGAAACAAAAAAAATGCATTTTCTTTATCAGGATTCACAGATGAATATAAAGTTCAAAAGATCAGCATTTGTGTTTAATAGAAACCTCTGTAACTTTATAAGTGTCACCTTTTAATCAATCTAATGAATAAAAACCTTTTTTACAAAACAACATTAAACATTCTTAAATCCCAATAATCAATGTATTTGTTACTTTTGATTTGAAACAAAGTTTCATTTCAAATTCTGACAATTTTATTCCAATATTTTACACAATAAATACCACTTGGTTTATAAATACCTATTTAAAAATATGAGTTACCCTTTCAGTCGAATCACTTCGACGTTACATATGGGAACTCGCCAGAGAGACCGATTTGCCTTTGAGCT
>JAUMHG010000092.1:679002-691326 GCA_032359395.1 Enteromius anoplus | reverse complement strand
GGCTCACCCCCCGGACAGTACGCCACATATGCTGAACTTTATCCTTTTTGATTATGAGGAAGCGCGAACTCTTGAAACACTTTTATCCAGCAAGGATGCATTAAAAGTTCAATGCTTTTGCATTGCTATAATAAAAACATGCAGTTTTTCAAATAAAATGTTCCACAAAGACATTAATAATGAAATTTTAATGAATGCTGATGTAATGATCCTGAAAATAAGGCTTTGATCACAGAAATCAGTTGCATTTTAACAGATATTCACATAGAAAAAAGGCTAGTTGAAATTAATTATAATACTGTCATAGTTTTCCTTGAGTTTTCCTTACATGCTTGAGTAAAGAAATGAAGCAGCCTTGAACAAACTTGAACACAAAAACTGCTTTCATAGTCATGCTTTTGTGAGAGACATGTATTTGCTTGTCTATTTATTTCAGCTGCTTG
This sequence comes from Enteromius anoplus, assembly GCA_032359395.1. Taxonomy (NCBI): domain Eukaryota; kingdom Metazoa; phylum Chordata; class Actinopteri; order Cypriniformes; family Cyprinidae; genus Enteromius; species Enteromius anoplus. The sequence continues at coordinate 690,883 of JAUMHG010000092.1, read as the reverse complement.
CAAAGGCAAAATGTACAATTTTCTTTTGATTTAGCATGTCATTAATTATAAAAACAGCGTTTTAAAAGGGCACATAAAAATAATCATTCATTAGAACAAAAATACAATTATAACTAAATTCTAATGATAAAAACTATATAAATATACATGACTGATACTAAAATATCGCTGTACAGGACGTCCGCTGAGCATGAAGCTGTTTTTGCAGTAATAGAGTTTGTCAGTTATCTGAAGCATGGCTTGGAAACAGTGAGTCCTTCTTGACATTTATTGTTATGTGTGTGTTGCCCACTGCCATGACATCATGAGAGAGAGCGGTCCGATCGACAAACTTTGGTGTTAAACCATTACCAAGATTTTTTGTCAGACTTTAAAGGTTTATTCTGTTAAACTTGTTCAGCGTGTGTGTGTGTGTGTGTGAGTGAGTGTGTGGTCAGCTCAGAGCAGATAAGAGCAGTTAGCTGCGGGGCTGATGCTCTCCGTGGCCGCTGTGGTTGTGGGCAGTAGGTGATGTAATCGTACCTGGCATGATCGGCCTGGTGTGTCAGTTGATGTGTTAGTGTGTTTGTGTCTGCATCTGTGTTTTGCAATGGCCGTTAGTCATTTAATGTACGCCTCAGGAAGACTTGAGCGAACCAGGAGCCCTCTGACTCACTACACAGGAAGCACCTTTGAAAACCCCTGGGGTGTGAGTGTGTGTGTGTGAGTAGGTGTGTGTGTGGGGGTGGTGGTGGATCTGAAGTGTGTTTCCCTTGGTAAAACACCTTGAAAACCCTCCGGTCTGTGTGAATATTTCTAAAGCCGGTTTATTTTAAACACATTGTATTTGCAGAGTGCTGTCAGGTTCGTGGCTTCACTACAGCTTTGATGCTACCAGAACAAAACCTGTGTGTGTTTTATACAGTCTGAGATATGATAGTTCATAACCACACTTCAGCCTTCTGCCCACTCTAGTACATATTTACCTTTAAAGGTGTTACCAGAACATTGTTAAAAAATCTCAAAAACACTTATACCTGCGTAAATACATTTTCTAACAGTTAACAATAAGGTCAGTAACATTGGTTAATGCATTAGGCATTTAGGTTTACACAATTTATTAATGTAATTTAATTTTAATGTATGAATGCACTTGAATATTTCTAACATTTCAGGTTGTAAAAATTAATATTAGTTCATATACTATGAACCAACAAGAATTAACAATGAACGTATATTTCCATTCACCTTAGCCTAGATTACTCAATGATATGTCTACATATTTGTTAAGAGTTCATTCACAATAGCCAATTCCTTAAATAATATTGAACAATTTGAGCAGTACTGTTGTTATAAAAGCTGTACTATAATATAGTAATATTATATTATAGTAAACTGAAAATTATTGTAGTGTTACCTGATTTTCGTGATTCATTTATACATTGATTATTAATAATATTAACAGTGTATTATTATTATTATTGTTATTATATTGCGTATGTTTACTGTTGATGTTGTTACATAACATATAATTATAAACAACAATAATAATAATACTACAGTGATTGGATCTTTATTACTAAACAATTAATAATGTCATGTTTCATACACTTTATAACAAATATGTCTATGATAATTAGGAAAAAAGTAACCTGTCATCACTTTACTTCAATTTCTACTCTGAGTAGGTGGTTATTGACCAGAGAGTGTCTACAGTGTGAATATTGTATGTCTGTTGACTTATTTCAAAAGTCTAAACAATAATAAATATATAGGTGTGTGGTCTGGTCTCTGTAATCGAAGGTACTTTGTGAAGTTGCTTACTGTCTCCACTAATGAATTCTAAGAGATTGTAATTCTTCCTGTTTAACGAGAGTCTGGTTTCCTCCAGAAAGGCCGTAGCTTTATTGTCTCTGATCAGGCCCACCAAACGCATGAGTTTAGCAAACTTCACAGTCAGCTTTAGCCATGCGAAGAGAGCGTTGAGGAAGATCAGCAGCGGGCCCAGCATAGAGCCCTGGGGGATGCCTGTGTAGAGAGTGAAGGTCAATGATATTCAGCTGCCCTTCCTCACCACCTGGAGTCTGCCTGACAGGAAGTCCAGGATCCACCAGCAGACGGGGGTGTTCAGACGCAGGTCCCCCAGCTCGTTGACGAGCCTGGAGGGAACGATACTGTTTAATACAAAGCTGCGATCAATCAATAACATCCTCACATAATTCCTGCACTACAAAGGCTGGTATGCACTATGAGATTTTTAAGTCTTCCGTTGTTTGCAAAACGAGACTCTGTATACACAGTAAATGCAGTTTCAGAGTGGTGAGGGTTAAAGGTACCAACCTGCCACTTCCTGTCCGTGTGTTTGGATTCCTGTTGATTGTATCAGCAGTTTATGTTAGGCTAAAAGAGAAGGAAGTCAGGCGTTTGCTCAGAGTAAACCTCACCATCACACAGCTGTTTAAAGTTTACCTGCTGTGAACAAACTCAGTTTAACTCACGCACACACACTTGTATCCTCTTCGCTGCGGTACCTGTCATTGGTCAGGCAGAACGGATGCTGGAGGCCACATGTTCAACATTGTTTCTTTACCCTCTCATTTCTCTAGCTCGGATTTGTGCACCAGTTTATGTGCTGTGAGTCAGCTTTGTGTGTATGTGTATGTGAAAGGAAAAATAATGGACGTATGCTCCTCATTTTTGGAGCATGAAAGGTGAATTTTGTGGAATGTCCTTACTGTGCTTTTCCATAACCATTTGATGTTGGTTTTGAAAGTAACAGTCAGTCATGTGTGACACTTGACACCATTGAAGAATTAATATTTGGGTCAACTCCACACATAGCTTTTGTATGACTTTGGATATTCAGTAGTGCTTGTGTTTTACGGATGAGTGTTAAGATATTTTATGGTGCTTGTTTTTCATTTTAGATTGTCGGTTTTGCTTTCAGTTTCACCATGAAAATCACGGAGATAAAAGACCTAAAATTCGATCCTTTTGTTTACGATGTTGAGCAAAGAAAGTCATATGGGTTTTGAAGAACACAAGGATAAATGAATGATGAACTATTACAAATGTCATACATTACCAAACTCAGGAGAAAATGTGAAATGATAAATGCGAGTGATGAGGGTTATCAGTGCAACGGTATGAAATGTTAATCTGTATGAGGAACTTAACTGTGACCGATGCAAGTGTTTTTCATTATTATAACAAAAACTGTTTGGTTGTTTGCAAGACTTGCAAAACCTGAATCTCTGAGACAAAGATGAAGAGATGTGAATAAATTAGCAAATACAAATAAATTCTTATTCACATTTTTGTTGTTGTTTCTTTCTCTTATCTGCTATGACTGCAATAAACGTAAGGTTATTTTAGTGTAAATATCACTGCAAAACTAGTGCTTACTAAAATGATACCTTTAATAACAGCTTATCCCAACTGCATCTTGCAATATACATATGATAACAATAATCTGACAGATTCATGAAGTGCACAATGCACTTTGACATTTACACTCATTAATTGTATCAATCGTAGAGTCATTTTTTCTTCAACTTCAGATAGATGTCTCTAAACGGTCTTAAACATGTCTCGCATATGCCAGGCAGAACTTTATGACTGCTTGAAACCGAGGCTCACATCATTTATTTTCTTTGGTTGCAGTTCTTCAATTCTGACAGAAACGCACACACACCTACATCAGTGAAGGGTCTCTCCGGCCCAGGTCAGTGTGTGTGTGTAAGGAGTCAGAAGAGATTGTGGAACTTGGCAGGATTAGGTGATCCTGGGAAGAAACTTTCCATGGCTCTCCAAAGCCAGAGAATGTCATGGGAATTGTCTCTAAACACAAGCGCTGACCCCCCTCTTGACACGCACACACTCATAGCCACATATCACCACGGCATGAACTCGCTGCATTAACATAAATAGAATGAGAGCTGAGAACAACAGAGCACAACAAAAGAGCCACTGTGAGAGCGAGAGAGAAAGAGAGAAAGCGCAGGGAGGATGTGCGGAAGTGTTGAGTACAGCGCCATCTACAGGACACGTCAGCTCATGTAGAAAGACTCAGGCACAGCAGAAAACACTGTTGGAGATCATTAACGAAAACAGCAAACAGAAAAAATAAAAACTACTTTTTTTTTCTTTTCTTTGTGTGTGGTGACCGTTTTCAAAATTCTTCACTAACAAAAAGCAACAAAGAACATTGTTGCACTGCCTTATTTTTAGCACGTGTCTTTGTACCATGGTAGTATTGTGTTATTCTTTAAAGTACCATTTAAATGATTCTGTACAAGAATGTTTCCAGTATTCAGCACCGAATCCCCAAATACTGTGTTGCCGTGTACATTACAGTTCTTGTTTGACTGATATTCATAAACAATTATACACTAATATAGTGGATATATCATTTGTTGTAAACTAACTAGTCAATAAAGTATTCCAGTTTTTTCCATACAAAATGTAAATTACTGTGTTCAATTCAAGTGTATTTGTATAGCGCTCTTTATTATACAAAAAACTACAAAAACTACAAAAAACTACAAAATTGTGCATTTTAATCAAATATTGCTATATTTTATACAATATCCATGATATAGAACCGATCTAGTATTTGAGGTCATATTATTTTGTAAATACAGTCACTATGTGTTTATTTACACTGCTGTTAATATTATAACACAACCATGTATGCTTTTGTTTTTATACTTATTTCTATAGCATTTCTTCTTAAAGAAAGAAAGAAAGAAAGAAAGAAAGAAAGAAAGAAAGACAATGCATGCACACCAATAGTTGAATAACTTGTTCTTTAACTTTATCAATATTTTATATTAAAATGAACGTATAAATCTTAAGGCTGGTAAATTTTCACTGTTTTAATCAGCTTTTGCCTTTAGTAGTTCAACTGAAATGATCCTGGAGTGTGACAAATTAATTTGTTTTCCATGTATTTGCTCAATTTACATAAAAGCGGCATAATACTTATAAAAGAACGAGCGAAAAGCAGTTTTCTTAAAATAGTTCTGAATGCAGTATTGCATGTTATGCCATAGGAAACTTGCATATATTTGTGTGTTTGCTGTTTGTCTCAGCTGCATGTATGTATGTGTGTGTGAGAGAGAGTGGTCTGTTGTTTGGAAGTGGACATGTTGTGAAACTGAAGTTGTCAGCGCAGAACTGAGTGGTCATTACAGTCGCTGTGCACTTCAGATCCGCCACTCTGACACCAAATCAATGCTGCTTTTCCACCTTATCAATTAATGCACATGTAATTACAACCGTGAACAATCGGCTCTGAAAAGTCTCTGAGATGAGGCAGGAGGGTGGGAGAGGAGCGGTGGGTGGAGGACACCATCTAACACCTGATCCGGTGTGGGACACAAGGTCCGCTGCGGGACGAGAGGTCTCGTGTTTATCAGCGCTCTGAACGAGACTTTGGGTGAGAGCCAAGAGGCAAATGCACGACCCGTGAGAGCAGCAGGAATAGAAACAGCTGGGGAAACCTATTACAGAACACGGCACACGGAATATGCATGTGTGTGTGCGTGCGCTGCAGGGAGCAGATGGGCCGAGCACCACGATCATTGGTGCATTACCTGCGTGCCTGTTTACAAACAACAACAATGCAGCCTGCACTAATAACCTGCAATCAAACATGACAATTAATATGAGCAGCTAATGTCTGCCTGGGGCTCTCAGCACACCATGCGCTCACCTGCGTCTGCGGGAATCAGCATCGATGCCATCAAACTCCGGCTGTGTCTGTGCGGCTCCAGATTCGTTTTTTTTTTTTTTTTTTACAATCGCTAGGCCACTGTTTTCAAAGCTCGGATTTCAAAACTCTTCACACAGCTCTCCTTAGTGACTTTTAATCTTGTCACAGCGGTGCATTCAAAATGCACTAAAACTGCCTAATCACTATTTTTTGGTCTCAAATCAGCTCACTCTCTCATATCACTAACAAAGGCTTTCACCTGAACACACACACTTTGGCCTGGTTTACAGACAGGGCTCAGACAAAGCCAGGATTAGGCCATAGGTCAGTTAGGACATTTAAGTAATTTTTGTAAACATTAAAAAGCAATACTGGTGTGCATCTTAAGACAAAACAAAGGTACTGACATGGTGTAAGATCAGTCAGTGCATGTGTCTTTAAGTTGAAACAGCTCAGATTTACTTTAAGTCTAGGACTGGGACTAAGCCTTGTCTGTGAAACCAGGGCTTTGTCAAATAATAAAACACCACCAGGTTTTTAACGGTTTTGCAAAGAGCATGTAAACTGGTGCATGGAGTTTTGTGATGCTTGTGCCTGAGTGGAAGAAGAATTCATGTAATTGAATGCAATTTGTGGCAAAGCAATGACAAATGATCCTCAGTTTAGCTCACATAGATGCTGTTGTGTTCGCTGTGTGAAGAGTTTTGGACCTTAGGATTGACAAACGTGTCATAGCGTTTGTAAAAAAAAAAAAAAGTGTAATGTGCTGCTTACAGTAGTTTATGTTCTCTTAAACACTGAAAGATTACACTTTAAAACAGCTACTGTAAGTGACAAAGTGATCAAACAAACCATTTTCATCTGCAGAAACTGAAAAAATCCCACAGATGCACATTAAACAAGAGACCCGAGCCACACCACAAACACCCTTGCATAGCATCTTAGAGATCTCAAAGAGCATCCTATAGCAACCATTCAGAACAACTTATCAGCTACACATCAACACCTAACTATCCAAACCACTCAGTGACTATCCATAGCAACCACGCAGAAAACCTTAGCAACAACCTCAAAGAACACCATAGAAAATGCCAAACTAGCAACTTTTCCAGTGGCACTGATAATGAGTTTGACCATAGTAACAGTACAGTATGCTGTAAATGTGGTATTTTGGTAGGAACTTTGGTAACCAGTGTGACTATTTTGTCAGGATGAAGCTTGCTGTATTGTTCAGATCTGCAGTCAGTATTGTGTGTGTGCGTGTTAACCCTGCTGAGCTCAAGCTGCTGTTCCTCATGGACCCTGGAGACTGAGATAACACACTCATACATCTCTGTACCACACTTACCATCTCATTTACACACACACAGTCGCTCGTACGTATCCACTGCGCTAATATTCCCAGATGGCTCAGTGTGTGTCGGAGAGACAGAGTTTGTTTGGCCATCAGAAGTTTGTCTGTGTGTTGAATGTGTGTTTGGGGCATCACGGCCGCCTGAGTGTGAGTGCTGTGATATTAGGGTGATCGGGCCCTTTTTAGGGTCACTGCTTGTTCTGGTCAGCAAGTGTCACTCATGGGTGACTGTAGTGTGCTGGGGTCAAAGGTTGTGTGTGTGTGTGTGGTCGGTTGAGAATGGGTCAGTAGATTCATCTGCTCTACAAAATCTCATTTTACACATGGCCTGAACTTCAGACCAATTACAATCAACAAACTGCCTCATTGATCTGAGTCTGTGTGTGTGTGTTCAGCAGTGAGTTGAGCGCTTTATTCTGTGTACACATGTCTGTCAGTGCTGTAGATCTGAGGTAACTAACCATGCTACTTCAAAAAAATCATCAGAAGTTCCCATGAATATGACATATTCAATCAACTAAACCTGAAGCAAATGTGTGTGTGTGTGTGTGTGTGTGTGTTGCAATGTTGTACCAAGCAGTGCGGAAACTGACAAAACCACAGTTCATTGACACACAGGAACATCCATATTTGTTAAAAATGGGGGAAAACCCCATCTTACATTGAATATTCTGATGAAATGCTTCATAATGAAGTTTCATGTCAATATGTGGTTGAAACTGCCTCTCTGACACCACGCAACACACACACACACTGTTCAGAGAGTGAATCAGATACAGTATTACCTGACAGTGTACTGATGTGTGTGTAATTGTCCTCTCATCCCATTCTCTTCAGTGCTCTTCTTCTCTCAACTGTGCTGGAAAAACATCATATACTACATATACACTGCTGCTCTTTTAAATTCATTTTATTAAGCAAGGATGCGCTAAATTGATCAAAAGTGACATTAAAGACATTTATAATGTCACAAAATATTATTTTTCTTTTGTTCTTTTGAACTTTCTATTCATCTGTGAATCATAAAAAAATAAAATTATGTTTCCACAAAAGATACAAAACTGTCACAAAAACAACTGTTTTCAACACGGAAAATAATCCGAAATGTTTCTTGAGCAGCAAATCAGTATATTAGAATCATTTCTGCAGTAATGATACTATTTGAACATTGAATCACATAAAAAACATATATTTTCAATAATAATATTTCTGATCAATAAATGCCATGTAGGCCTATGTGAGCAGAAGAAATGTCTTATAAGATCTTCCCAAATTTTTGCATGTGTGTATGTGTTTGTTGTGCAGAATCATCAGGATTGAAATATTTTCAAGCGGATTTGTAATCAGAAAGGATCTCAGTCAGACTACAGTGCTGTGGCTCAGGTGTGTGTGTGTGTAGCTGCAGTAAATCAGCTTTAGGTGAGCACATGGTTCATGCATTAATCAGTAGGTGTGCCTGTGTTACTGTGCCATTATCTGTCTTGTCAGAACTAAACCGATATGAAACGCAGCACTTTGTGTCACAAATTTTTACATTCAACTTAGATGAGAAAAACAGGGCCATCTGCGCAGCTGTGACCCCCGGCGACCCCTGCTGCTCTCGCTCTCATTCCATCATCCTGATGGAGAAACAGCGGCTCACATCAGTATCATCTCTGAGCATTTCAACGTACAGTTTTTACTCAATCCGCGATGTAGGCAGATCACTTTAACTCTCACGCTCTCTCTCTCGCTCGTCATTTTGAAACACTCTGTTACTGCCTTTCATTGCAAATCCCGTTTGGAGGCATACGTGACCTGTGTCGCCATGCCGACAGATTCAGCATCGCCATGGGAGCAGCATCTTCTCTCATCCTTCTAATGGACATTCGCTTCCAAACGTCTGCTGCTACCTGCCCATATTCACCCTCATAAATACTCCACACATTCCCCACAGCGCCGCCTCTAATGAAGCCATTTACTGCCTGAGACGAGAGAGAGACTCAGTCCCAGTGTGTGTTTAATGCATGGCACAGACCTGCACCTGTCAACATCTCCTCCGCTTATTCCCATCAGCTCAAAACATTACGCAGAGCGTGATCTGTTTATTCTTAGCCTGAGATTATACTGATTTTATTCAGAGTCATTTTAGACGAGTCACTGAAGCTACATTTAGGATCTACTTTTACCTGATTTGACACATAAAACATACTTCCTTTAGCGTAACCCCGTGTTTTTTGTTAGGATTAGTTTCTTCAATTAAATCCTGTCATTTTAAACTGATTTTTTCATAATTTTTTTGGTTATATGATAAGCCTATGTTTTTGCTATTTATTTATTTGAGGTTTTATCAGAATGTTAAACAGAACAGAATCATACACCTATTAATGAAATAGATAAATCTATATAAATATATACATATACGTTTATTTTTTTGTTTCTTAAAATGTAAAATTATTTAGTTTATTATTTCTTAAAATAGTTTAGAAATTTTACTTTATTACTATAAAATGCATTAATGGCTGTAATTATTTAAATAATTATTTTTCAGCATTTTTTTTTTTTTTTTTTTACACTTTTACTATTATTATTTTGCGACAACTGCACAGAAAGAAAACCACATTCTTGTATCCTCTCTGAATATTGTGTTGGATGTAATTTCTCTTGAATGTTCTGCAGAAAATGAGCACAGTGAAAGCACATTATTAATTTCATCATTGAGTATGCTAAAGATCCAAAGCAAATGCATGCAAATGCACCGATCGAAGGTGCTTCTTCACTGGGGGTGGGGAGCCGTCGCTTTTGTCCGTTTAATACCCCAGAAAAGCTGGTTAAATCTGGGACTTCAGCACTTCCCTGTGCTTCTCCCACACATGAGCACTGAATTTGTGCTGTGTCTCATCACCCATATACTGAGAGAGTTTGAGGCTTTCAGAGTCAGACGGCAGAGACGTACTGGAAAAGTGAAAAGATGCAGAAGTTTATGTTTTATTATTTTTATAATAAATATGATCAGATTACTATGATCTAGTTTTTAGTTTGTAAGATAGTATTTATTTGATGAATAATGCAGTGAAACAATAATACTGTGATTTATTAATTCAATTTAACAATTCAGTTGTCTTTTTTGATATATTTTTGATGATTCAAAGCACAAAAACTGCCTTTGAATTATATGTTTTTGTTACAATGTGCACGTCTTTATTTTCATTGTTAAACAATTGTATGCATCTTTGTTAAATAAAAAAAATTATATGAAAAATAATATTAAAATATATAATAGTAGAAGAACTTGTGAATATTACAAAAAAGTCTGAAGCTCAAAAAAAAAAAAATAATAATAATAGTGTTGTCAAATGATTAATCACGATTAATCACATCAAAAATAATTTGTGTTTACAAAATATGTTTGTGTACTGTGTACTGTGTTTGTGTACACACACACACACACATACATATATACAGTATATACTTATTTAAGAAAATTATTTTAAATAAAAAAAGTTTATTTATTAATTATTAAATATGTTTACATATGATCATTTAGATGAATATAATTAAATACAGATATTAATCTGTATAAACATGTTAATATTAATAAACGTGTCAGAATATATGCTGTTTATATATGCATAATAAATACACACATATCATATATTTTGTAAACAAAAATGTTTATTTTGGATGCCATTTAAATGCAATTAATTGTTTGACAGCACTGAATGATAATAATAATAATAATAAAATTAATAATAATGATAATAATTGTAAAAGATTGTGATCGTTCTCCTCTTTTACTTTGACTCGCCCCATGTCTTCGTTCGCGCTGTAAAGGTGATGTAGCTGTGTGTTGGTTCTCTTCACTAGCTGTTTGCTTCAGAACATGCAAATGGAGTTTTATTGTTATGATTGTGCAGCTCTTCTTGAATCATTGTGTTATTTGTTATTTATTCCTCTGGCGGTCAGTATGGAGTAGTTAAGTGATCATCAGTGGTCACTCTGTGCTGGGAAATGGCCAACCACAACATCTGACCAATAAAACACCACAGCCATAAAAAACAATTTTCCCACAAATGGAGAGCAATGAAGGACACACACACACACACTCTCTCTCTCTCTCTCTCGATGGAAGGTCACCCCACCAACCCCCAGCACTTAGCCAATGTGGTAATTGTATCTCTTGGACGAGCGTCCCACCTGACGTTCAGAGACATCAGCAGTGTGTGTGTGTGTGTGTGTGTTTGCCCGCAGTGCTCAGTGTGAGCTCTAACATGATGTGACATGCAGAGCAGCCGTCGCAGGTTTGGAATAAATGATTCAAGCGTGTCAGTCAGCGATGGAGGTGAAGCTGCTCAGAGATGGACACACACACTCACAGCGTCCTGACACGCCCGGACCATCTCTCTGTCATGTGTTTTTAGGTGGTGTGACCTTACACACGCAGATGTGGTGTAACGGTGAAGGTGCACAAACACACACTGACCGTCTGCCACGAGACATGAAAGACCAGACAGATGTGTGAAATACTGTATGTACACCACCACAGAAGTTCAGAGTGTTCCTGAAAAAAGTCTGTTTGCGCAGTAAAGTTGCATTTATTGACATACAGTAAAAGCAACGAAATAGTTTTACAATGTGAAACTACTGTTTCTCTATGGATACTTCTGTGATGTTCAGCTGTATTTTCAGCATCATTACTCCAGTGTCACATCATCTTCAGAAATCATTCTAATATACTGCTTTACTGTCCAACAAACATTTCTGATTATTATCAATGTTAAAAACAGCTGTGCTGCACAATTATATATATATATATATATATATATATATATCTATTTATTTTTATTTATTTA